>CM069905.1:45151520-45454904 GCA_036172215.1 Camellia granthamiana | reverse complement strand
GTTTAGACAAAATGTTTTAAAAATTTTAAAAATATAAAAAGAGTGAGAAATGGCAAGTGGTGGCAGGTGGTGGGTGGAGACGAGTGGTGGCGGCGGAAGACGGTGGTGGAAAATGATGGCGGGTGGTGGTGGCGGAAGACGGTAGTAGAAAATGGTAGCGAGTACGGTGGTGGTGGGTGGTGGGTGGTGGTAGCGAGTGGGTGGTAATGGTGGTAGCAGATGGGTGGCAGATGGCGGGTAGGTGGTGGTGGTAGTGGTGGCGGGTGGTGGGTGGTTGTGGCGGCGGCGGATGGGTGGCGGATGGCGGGTGGTGGTGGGTGGTGGTGGCGGGTAGGTGACGGGTGATGGTGGTGGGTGGGTGGGTGACGGTGGCGGGTGGTGGGTGGTAGAGAGTGGATGGTGGTAGTGGTGGTGGTGGTGGTGGTGGTGGTGACAGGTAGTGGTGGCGGGTGGGTGGGTGACGGTGGCGGGTAGTGGGTGGTAGTGAGTGGGTGGTGGTGGGTGGTAATAGCAGGTGGGTGGCGGGTGAGTGGTGGGTGATGGTGGTGGTGGTGGGTGGTGGCGGGTGGGTGACAGGTGGCTGGTGGTGGCGGGTGGTGGGTGGTGGCAGGTGAGTGGTGGTGGCGGGTAGGTGGCGGGTGGTGGATGGTGGTGGCATGTGAGTGGTGGTGACAGGTAGGTGGTGGGTGGTGGATGGTAATGGCGGGTGGTGGGTGGTGGCGTGTGCATGGGTGGTGGTAATGGTGGTGGCAGTGAGGGGTGGGTGATGGTGGCTAATGGGTGGCGGGTGGGTGGTGGGTGGTGGTAGTTGATGGCTGGTGGTAGCGGGTGGTGGCTGGTGGGTAGTGAGTGGTGGTGGGGGGTGGGTGGTGGCGGCGGAAGACGATGGTGGAAAATGGTGGCGGGTGGTGGCTAGTGTTCGGTGGTAAAAAAAAAAAAAAAAAACTCAAACTCAAAGCTCAAAACTCAAAACATAAACTCATTTTTTAAGTTTACATTTTTTAGCCAAATTTATAAACTGAGACCATTGATTTATAAATTAAAAATTTACCAAACAAGTTTTTATTTGAGTTTTTTTAAATTTTTGTAAATATAAACTGAAAACTAAAAACGTAAGTGTTACCAAACGACACTTTCACATTGTATTTTTTTAAAAAAAGGTAAGATCTCAAAAATTTTACTAAAATTTTTATCAAATGTCTCACATAGATGTGCAACCCACACCATATTAAATATTTTATAAAAATTTTAAGAGCGTATAGCATTACCTTTTTTTTTTTTTTTTTTTTTTTTTTTTTTTTTTTTTTATTTCTAGATACATGATTTTGGTTGGTCCTAATTCCAGATACATTTAACAAAGTCATCTTATGTCAAGGTCATTAACTTGGTCCTAACCTAACGGACTTTTATCATATTAATGGTTTTAATTTTCTTTTAGATTCTAGAGTTCAAATGTCACCTTGGGAAAATTGTGGTGCAATGAAAGCAACAACAAATGCAAATTTCTGCTTTAAATTCCATCCAAATATTAGTATTACACAAATTAATATATTTTATAAACCTTTTTTTAAAGTTGATTTTAATAAATTAAGATTTTAAGCCACAAAATTTAAGGACAAAATCACCTTTTAGAGATGAAACATTTTAGTTTACTAAAAGTGTCATTATTGTATTTTTAGCGATGAAATTAGATAAAAATTTAATGATTAAATTACTATAATTTTGGAGACCATAATTTTTGTCTAAAAAGGTAAACATATTTTGTATTAAATTGTTGTTCCCGAAAACTATATTTATTAGTGAAATTTAAAAAAAAAAAATTGTCTCTAAAAGTGACTTTTTTACTTTTGGAAATGACATTTTAGTGATTACTCCTATGAAATTTGCCTCCCTAATATTTTTTGCAACAAAAAATTTTTATTTTTGGAAACGGAAAATTTTGGTCCCTATTGTAGTGTTTATTGGGGTGACTATTCATTACATCATAGTTAAGACACATAAATTTGTAAGAAAAGTTACTCAAGTATATTAGTTTGTGTGGCATCTATATACTATTATAGTTGTAAAACGTTGTCATTTCATTAAGGTTGAAAGTTGTAAAAAAAAAAAAATTCTTGTTTTTTTATTTTGTTTAATTTTTGTTAATACGTGCCATAATATAATTTGGTTTATAAATTAATTTATGTTCTTAAAATAAAATTTCAAACTTGGATTCATACTTAAATCATGTTACAATAATTGGAATGAAATCAATATTTATTCCTTAAATTATGCATCTTTTATTAAAATTATAAAATAAAATTTCAAAAAATTATGCATCTTTTATTAAATTATAAAATAAAATTTCAAATTTAAATTGTTCTTCAAATTATATTATTACAATTAGAATGATATCAATATTCACATGTGTCATAATAACGTGTCATAATATTGTTTAGTCTAAATATAATTTGTTTTAAATACAGGTGTTCAGATTATACTGATCCCGGATTTAACCTGGCTTTTATGGTGTTTCGGACTCGGGTCTTGTGATTTAATACCGTTATTTATGCCTTCTCTCCCTCTCACTCTTTTGAATTTTGAGTTTTGGAATGTCTTGGGCGTGTTAGAATAAGTTGGTTGCTAGTTGGTCTAAAACCTTTGTTACCCAGAATTTTGGTCTCTCGCTCAAGCGGGCCCTTTTACGCTCAAGTGGGATTTGCAAACATTCAGTACTTTATGCGTCTGCAAAAGTGTTGGAGAAGTGTTTTTTCATGCTCGAGCGGCGTTTCTTACGCTCGAGCGAGTCTGTGGCTCGAGCGTCATTTCTTGTGCTCGGGCGGCTGTCTGAAGTTTGGAAAAAATTCTAGAAGAGTGTATTCTACCCTCGAGCAGGTCTTCTTGCGCTCGAGTGTGTAGTGTCTTGTTGTCGTGTTTTGGCACTCGAGCGGCCTTTCTTGCGCTCGAGCGGGACAAACTGATGTGTCTGATGCTTGAGAGTCAAAACTCTCCGCTTGAGCGGGACTGCGCGTATATCAGATCGTAAAAGTGACTTTTTACATAACGTTTTCATCTCTTTTCACCCAAGACCCTAAAGTTGAGAGCCTCTCTCTCTAAAACTCACATTCTCTCTATATATTGACCTAAATCCTTTGATCTCTACACCTTTGAGCCCTTCATTAAAAAGATAGAGTTCCTCAAGATCTTATCTTTTACCTGATTAAAGTTGGATTTCGGCATTTTTGGGGTTCCATCCTTGCTTGGCTCATCTTTACTCTTTGAGGTAGGGATCTTCTACGCTTTATTATGGTTTTTAACTTAAGTATTTTGTAGTTGTGTAACAATGGTGGGTTTTGTGGTATTTTGAACACAAAGCTACGGTTTAGGTGATGTTTAAAAACATGGTTTTTTTGGTGGGAATGAAATAAAAGAACAAGGGGTTTGAAAATGAAGTCTTGTTGTGTCAAAATAGTTGATTTTGGTATTTGGTTGAGAATTTGGGAAAAGAGGGAAAATTTTTTCCTAGAAGGAGTATTATATTTATTTTGTATAAATAAATGATATTGATGTTGTAAACATGGAATTAAACATGTATGGAGATGGATAGTGAAGTGAAATTGATGATGTGTCTCATCTTCAGAAATTTTGAATAAATTATCTGTCTTGAGAATGTATAGCTGTGTAGAAATAAATGTATTGGGCTATCAATGGAGGATAGCTTTGATTGTTTGTAGAAATTGTATGTGGATTAGGTAAATTGGAACTATCCCATGGTTAACTATCATTGAATGTGATTATGTTGTGAATACATTACATATGTATGTACTTTGGGAGTGGAAAGGGGGATATGCTCCATGCGTGATTATGTGTTTATATATGTTGTATATGTATATTTATTTTGGGAGGATAAGAGGGATGAACTCTATTATAATTAAGTTGGCCGGAGCGTCTTGGGTGGAAAGTCTCGAAATCTATACATGGGTGCTGATCCCGAGGATGAAATATCCATAAAATGGAAAAATGAATGTGGATGTGTTGACCTTGAAAATGTTGAACTACCGAGTTATAGTCTCACTTGAGATATTGAAGAAAACGAATGAAATTGGCTTATGTAGCAAAGTGAAACAAAAAGGGGAATGAAATGAGCTATGAACTTGTCATGTTGAGAATACAAGAGATGATGAATGTTTTAGCCTTAACATTGTTTATGCTTACTACTCTTATACCTCTGTTATCTCATATACTGTGTTAGATTATCTTTACTGAGTTGTGACTCACCCTAATTTAGGGAAAAACTTTTCAAGTAATAATGGTATGCTTCCACGAAGGCAATAGCAATTGGAGGATTGTTTGAGAAGCACGAGGGCTTCTCGTTTTGTTTCACACCTTGTATAGCCTAGGACCTTAACTGTAAGGGTTAGTCCCACTTTTGTTGTAACTAAGTTAAGACTTGGAAAGGTATAAGTCCAAAGGGCATTTATTCATGTTAAACCTTATTGTAATAGTAACTTTGTATAATGAGGCGACTGTTTACTTTGATGTATGTTGCCTTATTTATGTATACTCATGGGTTATATTATAGTTATATTTTTTAGGGCGTTACACAAATTATTAATCACTATTTAAATTTTTTTTAAAATTTTTTGGTTTTACATTTTATTCAAAAAAAATTATATCCTTCTAAACTATAAGGACTTGAACAATAATATTTTTTAATAAAAATTTCTATTTTAACAAAAGACAAAAATATTAAGAAAATGAATAACTTTTTTAAGCACTTGCCAAACATGATAGATTCTATTAATTTTTTTTATTATCTCAATTGTCAATTAAAAAAATTAAAATATTAAAATATTTTTGGCTTAAATAGCTAAGAAGTGACTTGCTAAAATCAAATAAAAATAAACGTTATTTTTGTTTTTGTTAAAAGTTATGGGTGGTGAATTTTTTTTGTCATCTCATTAAGGTTGAAAGTTGTAATTCTTCTTTCTCTTCTTTTGATTTTTTTAAATTTTTGTTAATACGTGTCACAATATGATTGATTTATAAATTAATTTTATATTCTTACAATAAAATTTCAAATTTGGATTCATACTTAAATTATGAGTTACTATAATTGGAATAAGATCAATATTCATTCTTTAAATTATGCATCTTTTATTAAATTATAAAATAAAATTTCAAATTTAAATGTACTGCAAATTATATTACTACAATTAGAATGAAATCAATATTCACATGTGTAATGACGTGTTATAATATTGTTGGTCTAAATATAATTTGTTTTTAAATACACATGTTCAAATTATTAATCACTATTAAAAAAATTATTATTATTATTATTTTAAATTTTATTTAACAAAATTATATCCTTCTAAAATATAAGGACTTGAACAATAATATTTTTTAATATAAATTTCTTTTTAACAAAAGTCAAAAATATTAAGAAAATGAATAACTTTTTTAAGCACTTGTCAAACATGACAGACTTTATTAAATAATTTTTTTATTATCTCAATTGTCAATTAAAAAAATTTTAAAATACAAATATTTTTGGCTTAAATAGCTAAGAAGTGACTTGCTAAAATCAAATAGAAATAAAGGATATTTTTGTTTTTGTTAAAGTGATGGTTGGTGAATTTTTTTTTTATAATAAAAAAATGGGGGTTACACGTGAAAATTTAATAGTTCAATCTAGACTTTTTTAGCACTTGTCAAATATGGTGGATCCAATTAAATTTTTTTTTTAATCTCAATTGTCAATTAAAAAAATTAAAATAAAAAAATAAAAATATTTTTTGGCTCGGGTGCTAAAAAGCAACTTTTGCTCAAACTAATTGGAAAGAAATCATATTTTTCTTTTAAAAGTGATAGTTTGTGAAACATTTTTTTTTTTAATTCAAAAAAAGAATAAGGTTATAGGCGATAATATATTGCTCATATAGAATTATTTTCAAATAAATGAGAACAACGTATTAAATTTTATTCTTACCTTTTTTTTTTTTATTCAAATACTTTTATTTGGTAAGGAAGTTTTTTTTATTCTATTTAATATTTTATTGTAATTTTAAATGAAAAATAATTTCTGAAAAAATCATATTTAAATTATTTATGCCATTATAAAAAGTATTTTTTTTTAATATCAACCTATTCTAAAAGGTGTATTTTTAAAATACTTTCAAGAAATATTCTATTGGAAAATCTTAAGTAGACTGTTTTTGCTTTTGTTCATTAATATTAAATTTTTAATTAATTTTATTATTATTTAAAAAATTATATTAGCAAATAATTCTATATATTTATATATAAAAATTTTATTTTGGTTGCTCAGGTTATATTTGGTGTCTCTACTCAAGTTCACTCAAATTTAATTCAAATTTTTGAATTTCTGCATAAGTCCTTAATTAATTAAACATTATGTTGTCTAATCTATTAAAAAATGTTAAGCTTGAGTTGAGTTGGTTGGATTGAGCTCACCTAAATTTGTAATTCTAGCAAGGGGGTTTGAAAGTTACAGGATTGAATTTGTGACAAATTAAAATTTAATAAATAAATTGTGATAAAATTATGAAATTTTAAATTGTAAATTTTAATATTTTTTGTTTTTCATAATTTGCATACAAAAATTTAATTGTTTTATATTATTATTATTTTTTTACATGTTATGCATAGCACGAGTTACTACTAATTTTTCAAATCATAAACATCTAAAATCATCACATTTAAACTTTGAACAATAAAAGTAAAGTAGACAGACACTTTGAGGTAGGGGTGGGAGTCGTGTCCGTGTTTGTGTCGTGCCATCTTAGGTTCGTGTCAGAATTACATCAACACTAACGGGACCAGTTTATTACTTAGTATTATCGTGCCATGTCATTTTTGGTCCATGTTTGGTTTGTGTTGTGTTAACATATCATGTTAAAAAATTTTCACTATTAACTAAAAATATCAAATATATGAAAAATATTTTAAAAAAATTTCACAAGTTAAATTTAATAAAACTAATCTCTATTAAATGAAAATATTTATAAAAATATTTGATTTCTACTTAATTTTATTTTATTAACTTATAAAAAATTATATTTAATTATTATAGTTTTTACTATATTAACTCAAATAATAGGCACAAAATACATTAAGTTCAATTAAAAGTAAAAACAAAAATCTATATTAAACTTAAAATCGTATGTTACATACTTTTTAATAAATTGGATGTAATTACAGAAGAGATTAAAAAATTCCCTGGTACTCTTTAGTGAAAATAATATTAAATATGTAACTAATTTTTTATTATACGGGCTATCCGTGTTAATCTGTGTTATACAGATTTGACACTAACCCGTCATGTTTAATATTCGCATTATCGAGTCGTGTCATATTCCGGTTTGTGTCAGGAAATAATCAATTCTAACCTGATAATTTTGTGTACGATTCGAATCGTGTTATCGTGTCGTGTCACTAATTCCCTACTTTGAGGTCACCAAAGACAGTGGCGAAACTAAAATTTTGGCTCATAGGGGCAAATATCTATCAATATTCAAAACTATTTCAAAGTCATATACATCAAGTTTGGTTTTGTTTGATAAAAATATCAACTATCAATATTTTAAAATTATTTTAATAGCATACATATCACTATAATAAAATTGTCGTAATATTTAAATCTATGGTGTACTCTCAAGCAATAAAAAAGTAAAAATGTCAATAAACTACACATAATAAAGTGAAATGCTTTTTAAATTTCTTTCTGAAACAAATAGGGAGTTAATTTAAAGAGAAACTATTTGTCCGATCAAAAAAAAAAAAAAAAAAAGATAAACAACTTCTATCGAAATTAGCCGGGTCAAATCTTGAATTTTCCAACATAGAGATATCATGTTGATATTTCCTAAAAAGTTATTTTTCAACAGCGACAATTCTAGTATCAAAGAATAATGGCAAGCCAAACTGGAATATGGAATATTGAGTATGACAATTCTGCTACGGAATTGAATAGTCAAGTTATTAGTCACGGACGCCCAACTCTTTTGAAGCCTTTTAATATCTAAATATTAATAATACTTTTTATTATTTTATTTTCATGTGAAATTATTTTTCTCATTTTTGTGATGTAAAATGATCTCATACTTTTTAAATTGTTCGAACATACTCTCAATTGAAGAAATATTTGCGTCTACTATATATATCAATAATTACTTTTAAAATATTTTTTAATAGATTGTATTGTCTGATCATTAATATTTTCCATCAAACTGTTTTTTTAATATACAAATTATATATTTTTTAATATAAGATAAATTACTAGAATGTAAAGACATTGAATATTCCCACAATTTCATTTCGGGGAATGTGCCCCATCATATGCACCCTACCACTAAAATATGTAAGTTTATTCTAAAATTTAATAATATTAATTACAAAATGCATAATCTCGTCAGAAATTGGTGTAACAAAATGTCTAAAATTTTATGATTAATGTTGGAGTAGTTTGTGACGTGACTTGGTTACGACATTTTTTGTTATGACAATATGTGATGAGATTACGTATTTTGTGATTAATATTACGAGATTTATGATAAAATTACAAATTTTGTGGTAGGGCGTAACATTTTCCTTCTCGATGTGTAATTCTCTAGATTTTACAAACTTTTACATTATGTTTGGAACATAAATTTGGTGGATAAGGATTTGTAAAAAAAAAATGGAGAAAAAATTTGGTTCATATTTTATTCACTTTTTTCTTTCTTTTTTAAATTTCTACCCAAATCTATGATAAAATACAATCTTAGGCTATGTTTAGTTCATGGATTTGGAAAGGGATTTGAAAGGGAAATGTATATAAAATTAGGTAAAATATAAGTATATCTTATTCATATTTAATCATACTTTTCCCCTTTTCCTTTCGAAATCCCTCTCTAAATTCTTGAACCAAACACAACGTTAAAATTTTTTGTGAGTCCCTTATTTACACTAAATTAGAAATCAATAAAATGGAACCATACATGTAATTGTTTTTAGTTCCTTAGCCAATAAAATTGAGAGTTTGATTCAGTGATAAATTTTCTTTAGCTCTAATTGAATCAAACTGAACCTGCTTATATCCCTAATAGAGACAGAAAAAAGTAAACGATTACAAAGAATTATGCATTAAAAAGGGGCTTTTGCATAAAAGCAATTAAGGTCTCAGTTGAGAACAAGATTTTAAGTGGCTTTTAGGATAAAATATGAGATTAAAAAAATTAATATATTTAAAAATGATTTTTTAACTTTTTACATTAAAAAAATATACAAAAAGTACAGTGAATGAAACAAAAATTTTAATTTGTTTTATGAATTAAAAATTTGTGGACTTTTTAATATTTGTAATGACTTTTTGGATTTTAGTTTAAAATGGTGAGTTCTTACGAAGCTTACACAAATAAAAAATATTAGAAATCTCAAAAAATTTACCAAATGTTTTATTTGGACGCATATTGTGTGGATCATACACCCATATGAAATATTTAGTAGAATTTGTGAGAGGCCTAAGGTGGCGGCCCTAAGGGTAAGGTCGGCCCTGATTTTTCAACCGCAAAATCTAATATAAAGGAAAACAAAGAAAAACATTACCAAAACAAAACAAAACAAACAAAAAAACAAAATAAAAAATCAATACCAGCCCATCCATCTTTGCAAGGATCAAGCTTTACTACTTTTGTAAAATGACTACTACTCCAAAACCAGTTCATTTTCTTCTACTTCTCTATGTATGCTTGAAAACCCTGGTCTTAGCTCAAGATGAAAACCAATTCATCTACAATGGATTCCAAGGAGCCAATCTTCATCTTGATGGGCTTGCACAAATCCATCCCAATGGTCTATTGCAGCTCACCAACACTTCCGAGAAACAATCTGGCCATGCTTTCTACCAACTTCCTATAAAATTCAATGATTCCTTACCTCAAACCCTTTCATTTTCCACCAATTTTGTCTTCATTATGGTTCCTGAAAACACTGCTAATGGTCATGGAATTGCCTTTACCATCTCACCATCTATGAACTTCACTGGAGCTTTCACAACCGATTTCTTGGGACTCCTCAATAGTACCAACAACGGTCTCGCGTCAAACCATCTGTTGGCAATTGAGCTTGATAATAATGAGAATGAACAATTCAATGACATAGACAACAATCATGTTGGAATTGATGTTAACAACTTAACATCTATTGATTCGGCGACTGCTTCATATTATTCCAGTAGGGAAGGAAAAAACACGACTTTGACGCTCGTAAGTGGAAATCCAATACAAGTTTGGATAGATTACGATGGAGTGGAGAACCTACTCAACGTAACACTAGCTCCTATCCCAAGCCCCAAACCAAATCGACCTCTCTTGTCAACACCCATCAATCTTGCTCCAATCCTCTTGGATTCTATGTATGTTGGCTTCTCTTCTTCTACTGGAGCAGCTGCAACTAACCACTATATTCTTGGGTGGAGCTTCAACAAAAGTGGGACATCACAGAGCATAGAAATTTCAAAGCTTCCTTCTCTTCCCCATCAAAGAAAATCAAGAGGAAAACCAGGTATAGCAATTATAGTCTCATTGGTAACATTATCCATTATGCTGATTATCACAATAATTGTGATTGTTTACTGTGTGAGGAGGAAAAAATATGAAGAAATACAAGAAGATTGGGAACAAGAATATGGCACTCAAAGATTTTCCTACAAGGTTCTCTATAAAGCTACCAAAGGTTTCAAAAGCAAAGAACTTCTTGGAGCTGGAGGTTTTGGAAAGGTTTATAGAGGAGTAATTCCCTCTTCCAAGGAACTAATTGCAGTCAAGAAAATTTCCCATGATTCAAAACAAGGGATGAAAGAGTTTGTGGCTGAAATTGTTAGCATGGGAAGACTAAGGCATAGGAACTTGGTGAGACTCCTTGGCTACTGTCGACGAAAGGGAGAGCTTCTCTTGGTTTATGATTGTATGCCCAATGGAAGCCTTGACAAGTTCCTATTTGGTAGCGAACAAGAGTTGAATTGGGTTCAACGTTATCAAATCATCAGAGGAATAGCGTCTGCGCTTCAGTATCTACATGAAGAATGGGAGCAAGTTGTTCTTCATAGAGATGTGAAAGCTAGCAATGTTTTACTTGATGCCGATCTAAATGGACGGCTAGGAGATTTTGGGCTTGCAAGATTGTATGATCACGGAAAAAATCCGGAAACTACCAATGTGGTTGGCACTCTGGGCTATCTTGCACCGGAGTTTAGTAGAACTGGCCAGGCAACTACAAGCACCGATGTGTATAGTTTTGGTGCATTCATGCTTGAAGTGGCTTGTGGACGGAAGCCTATAGAGACAGAAGGATTGCCTGAAGAGAAGGTTTTAATTGATTGGGTTGTTGAGAATTGGAAACAAGGAGCTATTCTTGAGACAAGTGATCCTAGATTGAGAGGCGAATATTTGAAAGAGGAAATGGAGCTGGTTTTGAAGTTAGGTCTGTTTTGCTCGCACCCTAATGCAGCGGTAAGGCCTAGTATGAGGCAAGTGGTGCAATACTTGGATGGAGATGCCTTGTTTCCAAATGATATGCTTCTTGATATCACGGGTATTGGTACACTTGGTGTTCGTAATGAAGCGTCTCCTGAATTTGAAGTGTCATTTCCTTCATCGGTTCTTAAGGGTTTTCATGACTCTATGTCTAGCAGTTTACTCCATAGTGGCCGATGAATTTGAAAATTTCCATGCCTTTTGGATACTAAAACATGATTTGAATGTATGATGAATAATAATCATTGTTCTTATTGTGGAAAACAGACATGTATGTTGAAGTTCTCATTTTTACTTTTAGCAATCAAGTGTAATTAGATACTTGTTTCAAAGGGAAGCTGAAGATAAAAACATGTAAACTACAATTGTAGTTGTTGTTGTTGTTGTTGTTGTGTATATATATATATGGTTAATTATGTTTTTACTCTCCATTGTATAATAGTGTTTCAGTTTGATCTTCAATGTTTAAATTGTGTCAGTCTAGTCCCTAATATATAAAAAGTGTTTTAATTTTGTCTCCCAATTTCTAATAGACACAAATATTATCCTATAAATTACGTAGGTTGCTTTGATCTCAAAAGTCTCATTGTTGAGAAATGTTAGGGATCATGAAAATTTTTTCATGAAAATGATCATGAAAAATTTGTGACCCTTAGATTACCTTGATTAGTGTGTGGTGCTTTATTGTAAGTGTAATTCAAAGGTCACAAATCTTTCATGATCATTTTCATAAAAGACTTTTCATGATACCTAGCATTGCTGCTCATTGTTTAGGGTGTCTTTGCATCTACAAAATAAATAAGATGAATAATAATGTTAATGGGTAGCAATTTGGTGTATTTTATGAAATATATATATATTTTAAAAAAATTATTCCCAATTGTTTGGTGTAGTTTGTACTTGAGTATTTAGTACAATTTCTGTTTACTGCTCAAGCAGGAAAAATTATTACTCCCTCCATCCCAAAATAATAGTTCATTTGGGGAAATTCAACTCTTTTTAGTAATGTAATTATTGCACTTTAAAAATATTAATTTTTCAGAATTATCCCTTGATAGTACATTTTTTAGAAATATCAATTGTCATAATTATACTTTTTGTGTTGTTAATAATTTAAAAGGAGGGTAAAATAGGAAATTCATATTATTTTAGTCATTGATTTTTTAAAAATGACTAATATTTTGAAATAAAAAAAATGAAATAATAGACTAATATTTTTAGACAGAAAGAGTACAAAATAACAGGGAAAGAGGTGTTTTGAATTTCTATTTTTTTATTATCTACTTTCAACTTATTAAAAGTTAGACTAAATATTTCCACTCAATTGAAAGTGATTTGATACTTTTAAAACGTGCCATCAAAGGTATATTTACATAATCATACTTAGAGGAGATTTTTGGAGAGGAAGGTTTCACTACAAGAATTTTTATTTTTGGTGACTAAATTTTTAGTCGCCGAAAGGTTTTAATAACTAAATTATTTTGTCGCTGAAGTAGTCGTCAAAGAATTGTCGGTAAAAATAATTAGCGACTAAAATTATTTTAGTCACCAAATGTACTCAGTTTTCGACTAAATTTTTTGTCACCAAAAGGTTGAACATAAAATTAAATTAGTACATTTTCGGCGACCAAAATTTTAGTCGCCTAAAGTCTCACATTTTTACTACTAAAATTTTAGTCAGCAAAGAGTTCTTATTTTGGCTACTAAATATTTGGTCGCCTAAAGTCCCACATTTTTTGCTACTAAAATTTTAGTCGGCAAAGAGTTCTTATTTTGGCTACTAAATTTTTGGTCGCCTAAAGTCCCACCTTTTTTGCTACTAAATTTTTAGTTGGCAAAAGTGCTTTTATTCTTTAACTTTTGTGTTTAGCTACGAAATATTTACTCACCAAATGTTTGATTTTCTTTTGGTTACAAAACTTTTAGTAGCCAAATCTTTGCTTTTCTTTTGGCTACAAAACTTTTATTCGCCAAATGTTTTTTTTTTTCTTTTTCTTTTTTGCTACAAACTTTTCGCCGCCCAAACTATTTTCTCAATTTCTTTTTAGTTACTACTTGTTTAGTCACTAAAAACATGATATTATGTTTTATCGCAAAATTATAATTTATCCACAACCTGTCTATATTCTATGCAACCTGTAATACGTATATAAACAAAATGATACATATATTATCAATCATTCCACAATCTGCATCCATATACAAAAAATAAATAACTTTAAAGGTCAAAGTCCATACAAACTAATTATTGTCCAAACTAAAATAATAATTCCATACAAAATATAGAATTATACAAAAATTAAAGCCCTCCGTATACAAAAAAAAAAAAAAAAAAGCTAATATTTCTACAAAAATCAAAGCCCTCCGGATTATATTAGTTCTATACAAAAGTGAAATTTCTTCTCCATACACCAAAATGGATTATCCACAAGTCCACGCAACAAAGCCATTTACCCAAAAAAAAAAAAAAAAACAAAACAAAACAAAACAAAACAAAAAATAAAGCATTAGAATTGGTTACAAAATATCAATTCTATCAGCCATAGGAAACATGTTCTAACATGCATTTAAGGTAGAACAATCGAGAAATGTCCTCTTAGAAATAAAAGCATATATATATGTATTATGCAATATTTATTCCAACCAACTGCACACACAATCTAATATGTAATTTCTTCGTCCTATAAATATATGAAGGCAATTATTAGAATATGTGGATGTTATTTTCATAAAGTTGTCACTCTTTAAACTAAATATTACGAGTTTTTCGACTAAGTGTAAGGCGTTTTCGACTCAAACTCCAAGCCTACGGGTCCTAATTATATTCCGTTAGTTGTCACAGGTCGTAATTGTCATGTAGAAGTTGTTTGTGAGAGTCACACAACGGTTCGGGGCCTGATTTGAATTTTCGCCCCCAAAATGCCCTTTTTTGAGTAAAGTTAAAGCGTATTTGGCTCTAACTCCCAACCTATGGGTCCGGATTACATTCCGTTAGTTGTCACAGGTCCTATTTGTCATGCGGAAGCTATCTGTGAGAGCCACACAGTGGTTCCGGGGCCGTTTTAAATTTTTGCCCCCGAAATGCCATTTTCGAGTAAGTTTAAGGCGTATTCGGCTATAACTTCCAACCTATAGGCCCGGATTACATTCCATCAGTTGTCACAAGTCTTATTTGTCATGGGAAAACTATCTATGAGAACCACACGGTGGTTCGGGGGTTGAATGAATTTTCGCCGCCGAAAAGCCCTTTTTTGACTAAGTTTAGGACATATTCGGCTCTAACTCCCAACATACAGGTCCGAATTACATTCCATCAATTGTCACAAGTCCTATTTGTCATGAAAAAGCTTCTCGTGAGAGCCACATGGTGGTTTGGAGACTGTTTTGAATTTTCGCTCACGGAACGCCCTTTTTCGACTAAGTTTACGGCATATTCGGCTTTAACTCCCAACCTACGGGTCCGAATTACATTCTATCATTTGTAATAGATCGTAATTGTCAAAAGAAAATTGTGAGAGCCACACGGTGGTTTAGGGGCTGTTTTGAATTTTTGCCCCCGAAAAGCTCTTTTTCGACTAAGTTTAGGACATATTCGACTCTAACTCCCAACCTATGGGTCTGAATGATATTTCGTCAGTTGTCACAAGTCCTATTTGTCAGGGGGAAGCTGTTTATGAGAGCCACACGGTGGTTCGGTGGCTGTTTTGAATTTTTGCCCCAGAACGTCCTTTTTTGACTAAGTTTGAGGCATTTTCAGCTCAAACTCCCAACCTATGGGTCCGGATTATATTCCGTCAGTTCTCATAGGTCGTAATTGTCATGGGAAAGCTGGTCGTGAGAGCCACATGGTGGTTTGGGGGCTGTTTTGAATTTTTACCCCTGGAATGCCCTTTTTTCACTAAGTTTAAGGCGTTTTCGGCTCTAACTCCCAACCTACGTGTCTGAATTAAATTCTATTAGTTGTCACAGGTCGTAATTGTCATGAGGAATCTGTTTGTGAGAGCCTCACGGTGGTTCGGGGGTTGTTTTGAATTTTCGCCCCAGAATGCCCTTTTTCGACTAAGTTTAAGGCGTTTTCGGCTCTAACTCCCAGCCTACGGGTCTGGATTACATTCCATCAGTTGTCACAAGTCCTATTTGTCATGAGGAAGCTATCCATAAGAGCCACATGAGGGGTTGGGGGCTGTTTTGAATTTTTGCCTCCAGAACACCATTTTTTGACTAAGTTTAAGGCGTTTTTGGCTCAAATTCCCAACCTACGGTTTCGGATTATATTCCATCAGTTGTCATGGGTCATAATTGTCATGGGAAAGCTGTTTGTGAGAGCCACACGGTGGTTCGGGGGCTGTTTTGAATTTTCGCCCCCCAGAACACCCTTTTTCGACTAAGTTTAAGGTGTTTTTAGCTCAAACTCCTAACCTACGAGTCCGGATTACATTCCGTCAGTTGTCACAAGTCTTACTTTTCATGAAAAAGCTATCCGTGAGAGCCACATGAGGGGTCAAGGGCTGTTTTGAATTTTTAGCCGCGGAACGCCCTTTTTCGATTGAGTTTAAGGCGTATTTGGCTCTAACTCCCAACCTACGGGTCCGGATTACATTCCGTCAATTGTCACAAGTCCTAGTTGACATGAGGAAGCTATCCGTGAGAGCCACCCGGAGGTTCGGAGCTGTTTTGAATTTTCGCCCCCGAAACGTCTTTTTTCGAGTAAGTTTAAGGCGTATTCAGCTCTAACTCCCAACCTACGGGTCTGAATTACATTCCGTCAGTGGTCACAGGTCATAATTGTCATGGGGAAGCTGTTCGTGAAAGCTACATGGTGCTAAGGGGGCTGTTTTGAATTTTCACCCGAAAACGCCCTTTTTCAAGTAAGTTTAAGGCGTATTTGGCTCTAACTCCCAACCTATGGGTCTGAATTACATTCCGTTAGTTGTCACAGGTCGTAATTGTCATGGGAAAGTTGTTTGTGAGAGCCAAACGGTGGCTCGGGGGTTGTTTTTCATTTTCGCCCCCCTTAACGCCCTTTTTTGGTTAAGTCTAATGCGTTTTCAGCTCTAACTTGCAACCTACACATGCTGACTACATTTCGTCTGTTGTCACAGGTCCTAGTTGTCGCAGGAAAGGTGGCGGTGACATCCGTATGGTGGTTCGGGGACTGTTTCTCATTTTCGGCCCGTTAACGCCCTTTTTTGGTTAAGTTTAATGCATTTTCGGCTCTAACTCCCAACCTACATATGCTAATTACATTCCGTCTATTGTCACAAATCCTCTATGTCACAGGGAAGCTGGCCATGACATCTCTATGGTGGTTCCGAGGCTGTTTAGCTTTTTCAGTCCCTTAACGCCTTTTTTCGGTTAAGTTAAGGCGTTTTCGGCTCTAACTCCCAACCTACACGTGCTAATTACATTCCGTATGTTGTTACGGGTCCTATTTTTCACGGGGAAGGTGGCCGTGACATTCGTACGGTGGTTCTGGAGCTGTTTCACATTTTCGCCTTAACGCCATTTTTCGGTTAAGTTTATTGCATTTTCGGCTCTAACTCCCAACCTACACGTGCTAATTATATTTTGTCTGTTGTCACAGGTCCTATTTGTCACAGGGAAGTGGCCGTTACATCCATACAGTGGTTAGGGGGCTGATTCGCAGTTTCGCCCCTTTAACGCCCTTTTTTCGGTTAAGTTTAATGCATTTTCGGCTCTAACTCTCAAACTACATGTGCTAATGACATTCCGTCTTCTCACACAGGTTCTATTTATCACGGGAAAGGTGGCGGTGAAATACGTGCAGTGGTTAGGGGGCTAATTGGCATTTTCGCCTCCTTAACGCCTTTTTTCGGTTACTTTAATACGTTTTCGACTCTAACTTCCAAATACGTGTGCTAATGACATTCTGTCTATTGACACAGGTCCTATTTATCACGGGGAAGCTAGCCGTGACATCCGTACTATGGTTTAGGGGCTGTTTCGTATTTTCGCCCACTTAACACCCTTTTTTCGGTTAAATTTAAGGCGTTTTCGACTCTAACTTCCAAACTATACCTGCGAATTACATTCTATCTGCATTCACAGGTCCTATTTTTCATGAGAAATCTGACTGTGATATCCATATGGTGGTTCGGGGGTTGTTTTGCATTTTTCCCCTTCAACACCCTTTTTCGATTAAGTTTAAGACGTTTTCGGCTCTAACTTCCAAACTACACGTGCGAAACTACACGTGCGAATTACATTCCGTCTACTGTCATAGGTCTTATTTGTCACAAGGAATCTGACCGTGACATCCATACGATGGTTCCGGGGTTGTTTTGCATTTCCCCTTCCCCCCCCGAACACCCTTTTTCGACTAAGTTTAAGGCGTTTTCGACTCTAACTCCCTTCCTGCATGTGCTAATTATGTCCAGTCTATCCCCACAGGTCCTATTTGTCATGAGAAAGCTGCCCGTAATATCCATACAGTGGTTCAGGGCCTATTTGGCTTTTTTTGTCCCCAATGGCTCGTGTTTGCCTTTTTTTCTCACATTTTTGTCTACAATTCTTTAATTGTACATCCTATCGACATGCCTCTTGTTCTCACAAGTTTGTCTAATGTAGGGCGAGGTGTGAATGATGGTCTTTGGATAGATTGGCAGCTGTTTTGCATTTATGCCCATCGGGGGCTCATTTTTGCCTTTTTTTTCTCACATTTTTTTTTTCTCTAATTCTTTAACTATGTGTCCTATCAATGCACCACTTGCTCTCACAAATTTGTTTAATCTAGAGTGAGATGTTCATGATGGTCTTCAAGTAGATTGGCAAATGTTTTGCATTTTTGCCAACCCAACGGCTCGTTTTTGCCTCTCTCTTTTTTTTCCCTCACATTTTTGTCTCTAATTCTCTAATCGTGCATCCTATCAACGAGCCACTTGCTCTTACAAGTTTTTTTAATCTAGGTTGAGGTGCCCGTGATGGTCTCTGGACAATGTGGTGGTTGTTTTAAATATTTTCCCTAAATTTGAAGGAAACTAAAGATACTTACCTAATAAATGGTGATGGAACAAACTAAAAACAAACAAAGAGGGAACAAACAAAATAATCTATTTACATTAATGTGTTTGGGAGGGGAAAGATTGGGTACACACCTAACATTATTTGACGTTTTGTCTTATAAAAGAAACCTAATAAGAAAAAAAAAATCCAGGTTTCCAAATTTAGTGTTCTTGGTTTCTCAAAACAAAAAATTAAAAATTAGTGTTCTCGAGGGAAAATTTTCCATTTCAAAACACAGGTACCAAAATGTGGATTCCTAGAAAAACTTCTATTTTATTTGGTGGAAATACTAGAATTTTGTTTTCTTAAGAAATGGAAATGTTTAGTGTTGGTTTCCCAAGAAATGGAAATGTTTAGGATAGTTTGATGGAAAGCTACTCACATTTTATTCCTTGAACCTCGCATACAAGACCGATAAACCTTTTGTAGGCAACACTCACTCTTTCCATAAACCTCCCACCCCTAACAACGATGGGATTCAATCCCAAGCCTACAGTATGACTGCTTGCAGACATTACAATCTAACTAGTTGGTACTTTCAACAAAAATGTTTTGATACTACATGAATGTGAGAATACAAAAATGCAGGCACACACAATTTTAGTTTAGGAAATGTTCCTATGTAACAACCCTCACTTTGCCCTAGTCATGCTTGCATGCATTTACATGATTCTGACTTGTTAAGTTTGCATTTTTGCAGACCTTGATTTGCTTTGTTTAAGTGTTGCTTGCATGCTTTGTTTCTTGCTTGGTGTGTGTTAAAACGAGGTCATCTTAAGCCTAGGTCACACCCTTGAACCTCTTATACCTAGGATCATCTTGGAACCACTTTGGTTGACCTCCACCTTCTCCCTGGCATATTGGCCGAGATGTCATTGTCTAGGCCGAAGTGTTCATCACCAAGGCCGAGATGTGTATTATCTAGGCTGAGATGTTATCCTTGCACCTAGTGATCTCACTCTGGATTGGTATAACCTAGGCCGAGGTGTGGTACATTTGGACCATGTGTTATCCTTTCTAGCCGAGATCATTGAGATCCCTTTTGCCGAAGCTGATGTTTTAACCCGAGATCCTCGTCTTGCCGGAATGCCCACGCCACCTTGCTTGTTATACACACCTTGTCATTCAGTCACCTTTTTGAGGAAACCCAATCCGGTGGTGCCACGTGCCCCAGCAGAGGGTTAAGTCTGCTGGCAGTAGAGAAAACATATCATTGTGTGTCATATCTTGGGATTGTAGAGAGAGAAGCTCTAGGAAGAGGAAGAAGAGTTCTTAAGAGAGAAGTAGATTTCCAAGCTTGATCTTTAGAGATTGAACCGTTAGATCCGTGTTTTGAGGTTAGAATCTCGATCCACTCTTGTTATTCTTTATGTTCATCCAATCACATTGCATGATCTAGCATGTTTCATGAGCCATACATTGCTTTGAAGTTCGGTTTTAGAAAGAGAAAATGATGTTCTTGTGTTCTTGAAATAAAGCCTTGTTTTAATCCGAAAGTTTGTATCGAGATCCATTTTTTCGTGTTTGTTTTCATGAAATCTTCAAGTATGGGTACCCAGGTCCATGTTTTCGAACTCATATCATGAAATCTCAGATTTTGGAATAAAAGTTATGAATCTAGCATTCATGTTCTTCATGTTCATGTTTTTCATGTTCTTCAGGGGGGGAAACCCAGATTTTCCAGACTTCACCTTTCCCCTAGGTGTGGTCATCGAGACTACTCTTGCCTAGATCTCACACTTAGGCCAAGCATCGTATCTCACCTTGGCCTACCTTGCATGATCACTTGCACCTTAGTCTATCTTGCATGCACACCTCGGCAGTCGGCCGTTCGCCGAAGCCTTGGTAACCACACCTCGGCCAAGGGGTGTGGGACCTCGGCAAAGACCTGGTTGGTATGCATCATGTTTTCCCCGAGATGAAAAATAGTGTTTTAACTTCCAGCATGTTTTGCTTAGACTTGACCGAGTTTTGAAAGAAATGCCGGGATCATTTGCATTCATGTAAAGCTTGTTTGAGAATGCATTGCATAGCCATCTTTGAGCACCTTCTCTTGTTCTCTTGAAATGCATTCTGCGGACCTTGTCATGTATTTGTAGGACTTGGACCCTTGCCTTAACCCCGACGTCCGAAGAGCTATGTGAGTGGTATTTTTCATAAAGCTATGTTATAAAGTTTTGATAAAACTTTGCTTCCTTTTGTAAAAGTATTTGATCAAGCGTGAATGATTATCCCTAGTTTTGTATCAAGTATTATCTTGTTTTGATGACATTCTTGGAAAAGTCCTTAGTGGCACGAGACTATAATACAACTGCACCCTTGTCTTGAAAGTCCTTAGTGCCAGGGGACTATAATGCAACTGCACCCTTGTTTTGAAAGTCCTTAGTGCTAGGGGACTATAATGCAACTACACCCTTGTTTTGCCACTGACGGTTTTCCGCGTGGGTTTGTTGTCCGGAATGTCATCCGTTGGTATTATGTAGATGTTATTAACATCCAAGAAGCTTTGAAAGATTTGATAGATGAACTTGGTTCACCCCTTTGATTTGTAAAGCTATGATATGTATTGTTTTGGAAAAGATCTCGGATATCATTCATTCAAACTTTTATTACGTATATCACACACTGAGTATCCAAGCTCACCTTCTCCTTATATATATGTAGGTGACAAGTAAGAAAGCGATGATGCCTAGATGTGTTTTGCAAGATGTTTTTGGATTCATATTTTGTAGCATCTTGAAGATTATGCTTCTTGGCTTTGTAATTCATTTTTTTTGTATATGTCGGCTTGAGAAGCATTTTGATCAAGATGTAAAATGTACTTTATTTTATTTGTATCCAAGTTGTAAAACATGTTAAGATGTTTGTAATTTCATTTGATCTATGCACAACTCTTATGGACTACTTAGATTTAAATTTATTGCTTCCGCACATATAAGCCCCATATGTATACTCTGATTGTGTGTGAATCTTTATAAGTTGGCCTTTGGTAATCTCGAATTACTGGCCATCACGGCACCATTCTACTAGGGGCGGAATGAGGTCATGACATCCTACTTCAGACAACAAGAACCAAAAGAAAGAAAATAAAAATAAAAATAACACACATAAATCTTATGAACTTAGCTCAGAATATGGTTCCAAGAATTTGAATCTTTACTTGATTTCCCCATAACCAAATGCTTAAAATCAGGATCATGCTGTCTACACTCACAACATGCATGTGTGCATGCAGTTTGTGTGTCTGCTCATGCAGGTGTGCGAGCTCGTGTGCATGTGTGAAAGAGATTTGTGGCCCAGAGAGAATCTGATTCCGTCAAGAAAATAGCAACTAATGAATAGTCAAGAAGATAGCAACTAACTTTTAGTATACCTCAAAGTTGATTGTATTTACCGTGAAGAATAAATGCCTACGTTTGCCCCAAACTATAATTTGTTTTTCTATATATATCCCCCAAATAATAAATAAGTTATAGGAGTAATGTTAAATGATGTGGCTCTTTATGGCCGTCTCATTTCATAACAAAACATCGATCACTATGAGGCACAAAAAACAGAAATGTGACTGCCAAATTTCATGTCTAAATAGTACCATTTTTTGTACATACAAATTACTTCCTTGATTTTTTTACAATCTCACCTATATTTATTAATATAGGCCTGTTACATTTTTATGTTAAAAATAAGAAAATATAATTAAGAAAATAAAGCCATACATGTAAATAACATCAGAAATGCCACTGCCACTTCGGTGTTACCATTTTTCCAAAGAAAATATTATACAAAAACAAATTTCTTACTTGATTTATTTTCTAGATACGAAGTTAGCACCACTACAATTTTTATGTCTATTTATAAGAAACCCAATAAAAACCACAATTACACTTTTTCAATAAATAAATAAGGAAACAATCACAACAATAACATGACTAGAGTAGATATCAACCCATTAACATGCCTCCACCAAAAGAAAAAAAATATTCACTAATTTCTATATCCGATCACATCAAATTTTCATATGATTCATAATCTAGTATTGATTGCCCAAAACCTATAAAACTGATACAACAATTACAAACCCCCAGCAAAATTCCATGATACTTGTGACATATTCAAAATCACAGTTCAACATTCAACACAAAACTTAATACATACATACATACATATATATATATATAAAAGACACTGTGAAAGCTAACAAAAAACACTTTTCAGTCCAAAAACTCAAAAAAGGGAGAAACAGAGGAACAGTCTAAATGAACATGAAATTAAACCCTAAATGAACAATCAAAAAAGGGGGAGACAAAGGATGGGAGAGAGAGAGAGACACACACGCACACACACACACAAAAACACACACACAGAGACCGAGAGCGAGAGAGAGAACCTCTGATCTGCGGCTGTGGCGGTAGTGATTTCCTATTGTGAGTGGTCGTGCCAACGTCCTTCATACGTGGGCTGCAGTGAAGTGATTTCGTGTGAGGTTTGGTGGTGAGACAGTCTGGGTGTGTGAGAGTTTGAATATCATTTCGTCTAACAGAGGAATCGCGGGCAACAATATTGTTTCCCTCCAAAAACTTTTATCATTTTTAGTGACTAAATCAATTTTTTGTCGGCAAATGAAATATATATGCCGACTATTTTATTTTGTAGCTGAAGACAAATTAACGGCGACTAAAATTTTTGTCGCCCAAAGTATTTTCGGCGACCAAAAATAATTTTGGTCGGTAAAAGAGGTGCAAAGTCCAATAAGGAGGAGATGAACTAGCTATTGTTTGGAATTTTTAAAAATATTTTTTTGAGTTTTCAATTTGTATTTTTATATTTTTAGTAATTTTTAAAAATATTTTAATCAATTTTTTTAACTTTTTAAATCCGTTTAATCTTGATATATTAAAAAGTATATAATTTATACGAAAAAATTTAAAAAATTTATTGAATACAATAAAATACGAAAATATATTAAAATTTATTTATTTTTAATATTCTTTGTATTTGTTGAATTTTTTTTTAAAAAAAAGTTTCACTGATATTATATTTTTTAAGCATATTTAGATAAAGTGTTTCTAAAAAATAAATATTTATAAAATTCACTGATAAAGAAAAAAATATATATAAAAAATTCAATTTGTAGTATAGGCAAAGTAATACTTCTCAATAATTTAAGAGGTCTATTTATATGCTTGTATAATTTAAGGAATCAAAATAATATTTTTTTTTTATAGTTTAAGAGATCTGTATGTAAATACTTAAAAAAAATTCAAAGATTATTGCATATATATATATGTATAAAATTTACCCTAAACAAATCGAGTCCAGATCCTCTGCAATGGTTTCCTGCAGTGGTTCTTGCTGTGGTGCCAAAACGACGTTGTTTTGGCATTTTTAAAATTTTTTTTTTTCAAGCTTCTCTCTCTAACACTTCATTCCCAAATCTGAGACCCAAACTCGAGAGAGACCACCAATGACGACAAAGAGTGGGAGAAAGAAGTCGATGGAAACCAGCGACGGAGAGCAGCAACGATGACCCCACGGCATTTTGCGATTTATTACCAGATAGATGGCATTGTTGGGTTCTTCTAGATGAAACAATGAAATCAAACCCAAATCAGAGAATCAGAGAACCGAAGTAGTGGTTTTGATCAGAAGTCCTGTTCGGTTTTGACTCAAGAAAACAACCAAATCTGATCTTGATTGGCAAAAATCTGATTTCTTCTTTTGATTTCTTTGCTCTGTGACAATCACTGTGTTTGTCCTCTTCGCTACACT
The DNA here is from genome assembly GCA_036172215.1 of Camellia granthamiana. NCBI lineage: Eukaryota > Viridiplantae > Streptophyta > Magnoliopsida > Ericales > Theaceae > Camellia > Camellia granthamiana. Next base: position 45,430,596 of record CM069905.1, on the reverse strand, counting down.
CTTTATTCTTTCTCTTAATCGAATCTGGGTTCAAGTTTGGAAACTAATGAAGGAAGACGATGAGAGGATGAAGATGTTGAATGTAATCCTATACTTGAAGGTTTTGAACTAGTAATGGGTAAAAGATGTAAATCCCAATCTTTCTCTATGGCAGAAATCTGAGCTACCACTATATATATATATTTGTGTCATAACTCTCTATTGCTCCAATCAATCACAATTTCTCACCATGAGTCTGCAACAAACCACTCTCTAAACACAAATTAAACTCAACCCATCAATTTCACTTGCAATACACCAATTTCTTTTAATGAAAACACAAACTAATGATGAAATTGGGTTTTTCAATTTCTGGGTTTTTGGGCTTTGTTTCTAGGTTTTAATTGTTTTTTTTTTTCTAGGTTATCGAATGAAAGCAAATTGGTGTCTTGCTTTAGAAAATTGATGTGTTGGTTTATCTCTTAATTCAAATTGATGTCCAAAATGTCAAAGTTTGTGTGTTTAGTTTATAGGTTCAAAAAATCCAACCAAACAAAAGACCAAAACAAAAATCTGAGATTATTTTCTTTGTTTCAAAAATCTGAGAATCAAAAATCTGAAAACAAAAATCTGATTATTTTCTTTGTTTGAGAGGGGCATTGGCAGAGATGATTGTATTGTATGTGAACAGAGATGATTGTGTTGTTTGAACCCATATCTCTCTTCCTTGTGCGAAGAAACCCTAGATTGAAATCATAGTAACAACATTGTAATCAAAACGAAAACGTAAATGCGAGAAGAAGATGAAGCCTCTTTTTTCAGAGGCTTTGGCGGCTATGACGGTAGCATGAGAGTTTTTCGACGAGGTAAGGAGGTAAAGGGCCTCGTTGGTGATGCCGGTGATTTCCCTTTCTCTTCCTTCCTTCTTCTTCTCTGTCATCCTTGTGGTATCTCTTTGATATGGGTCTCAGAGTTGGGAATGGAGTGTAAGAGAGGAGCTGAATTTTTTTTAAAAAAAAGGTGTCAAAACGACGTCATTTTGGCACCACAGCAGGAAACCACTGTAGAGGATCTGGACTCAAACAAATCTGCATAAATATGACCTACCATTCTCTAATATTCAGCCACGCTTGGAAGCGTTGATTTCAGTGGAAAAGTTAAAAAAAAGTATTAGAAAGTTTAAAAAAATTATGTGTTTGGTTCGATATTTGGTTCTTCATGTGCGTATCATTACTGTTATTTTTTTGTACCCCACATTTTAGTCAAAAAGTTAGTAAAAAAATCATTTCCCAAATGGGCGTTATATAAGCATGACTCTTCTAAAAGTTTAATCCTAAGGAGAGATCATAAGTTGAATTCTCCCTAAAGGGAGTTGAATTAGGAGAAAAACACAAGAATGGGGAGATGAACTCTTATAAATATCAATCAACCTAATAAAATTATCTTACGATAGAAACTCCCATATAAAAGAAAACAAGTGAAACAAAATAAAGAATAAATTATACTGACCTTTTTGAGATTAAAATTAAACAAAAAAAATCTACAAATTTAACATAATTATATTGAGGGCTTTTTTTAATAAGTTAAACCAAATGAAATTAATGCAAAAATTAGAGTGAATAGGCAGGAATATTTAACTTTTTATTTTTTATTTTTTTATATGAGTTGAAATTCTTTTAAGTTTTTGACTTTTTGAATGACTTTGACAATTGTTTTTACTAAAATAGCATGTTGTCAAGCGGATTCTAACTTCTAATTATATTTTTTAAAACAAACTATTTATTTTTAAATAAATAAATATAATAAGAATAAAATCAACTATTTAAACCACTAGAATAAGATTTGTGATGAGCTTTGTGGACTTAATTGCACGTTCAATCCACATGAAAATGAATTCCACATGAAATTGATTTTTTAATAGGAAATATAATAAATAAAAATAAAAAGTTTGTTTAACCTTTATCCCATAAATTATTATTATTATTATTTTTTCACCCTTAAGTTATTGTAGACACCCCATTTTTGACCGTTCTCAAGACTTGGCTGTGCTTGCAGGTGCATCCAGCCATAAGTTCGATTGCTCGTCGAGTATTCAAATTTCGCGGTAGAACATCACAGGTTTGAGCTTTCCAAACCCTGTATCCTTTTTGTCCCATTTTTGGACCATGTGTGGGTCCTTTCAGCATACTTCTTGTGATGCCTTGCCGCCCATGGCTTGGCACTGCCGGCCATCCACTCTGCCCTGCCGGCCATTGATAGGCCTATTACCTTGATTTCAAAATATCCAAAAGATATATGTTACCTTGATTTCTACAGATATCTTTTGGATATTTTGAGCCAGCTTTAGCTCACTGATCCACCATCCATACACGTGTATGGATGGATTGAGCAAGCCTTTTGGCTTGCATTGCTTATAAAATGGGAGCTCTCTCCCCCTTCTTGAGAGGTTAAGAAAATTGAGACATCAAAAAATATCTCTCTCTAGAATTCTCTCTCTCTATATATATATATATTTGTGCTTGTTTGTGCTCAAAAGTGTCATTTCTTCACACTTTTGCACACAAACACCTAGTTAAACACCTTTGCTTTGGAGCTGAGGCACTTTGAAGCTTGTTTTGAGGACTTTGGACTGGTTTTGGCTCAAACGTTGTGGCTGAAGTTGCTCTCTTGCCATTGTTCTTCAAGGGTAAGAAACTAGCCCTTTTTAAGCTTTGTTTTTCTTAAGTCTTTGGCCATCCTTGCATGCTGATTTAGGCCTAGATTTCAACTACAAAAAGCCTTGTTTTTAAGTGCTTAAGATGTTTGTTTCAGGCTTTGTTTGAGTTAGGGGTGGTCTCCCCCCTTTGATGGCCTATTTTGCTTTGTTTAGTGTCATCTTTTGAGCCCTTTAAGATCACCTTATTTTGGCCTTTTCACCACTAAATTCCAAAGGAATTTCAGTGGTGGAAAGTGTGTTTTAAGGTCCAAAATGGATGGGGGTGGTCCCCCCATTTGTACTTTGTTTGCTTGCCTTGTTGGCCTAATGATTGAGCATGTTTTTCTAGTATGTGTTGGCTTGTTCTCAGCTTTTTTTTGGCCTTATTTTAGCATGACATAACACTATTTTGGCCTGGTTGGGTCAACTCATGCATGCTTTTTACACTTGTAGTGTAATCTTGTCATTTAGCCTTGTGTCCTCAATGCTTTGATCCATCATGCTAGCCTATTTTGGTTCTATCTCAGCATGTTTTTGGTGTTGTTTTAGCATATCATAGCTCTGTTTTAGGTCAGTGTGGTTGCCTCTTACATGCTTCACACACTTGTAGTGCAATCTTGCATGCTAGCCTAGCTCACTTGATGTTTTGGCCTATCACTTTAGCATGTTTTGGCTATTCTCTAGCAAGCTTTTACTTATGTTTTGCCATGTTTAAGCTCTGTTTTAAGTGATTTGGGTCATGCATGCCTTGCTTTGTATAGCCATAGTGCAATATTGTTCACTAGCTTTGAGTTTCAAAGTCTCTAGCATGCATTACTTGAGTTGTTTGCATGCTTTGGCCTCATTTCTAACATGATTTTAGTGTGTGTAGTGTAGTCATACTCTCACATCTCTCACACTTTCAATGCCTTTGGAGGGTTATGCTTTATGCCTCAATCATGGGTTAATTTGTATGCAAGCTTGCCTAAGCTTTTGGGCTACCATCTCAATGTGTTTTGGTCTTATTTTTCCATAATACAACTCTGTTTTTGGCTGGTTCAGCCACTTGTGGTTTGCATCTTGTACTTGTAGAGCAAATCTCATTTACTAGCCTTGCATGCTTGTTGTTTTAGCTCATTATTTTGGCATGTGTTGGCTCTACTCCAACATGTTTTTTGGCCTTGATTTCACATGCTCTAGGACTGTTTTGGGTTGTCTTGGCCATATGTTTCATGTATTGCATAGCTGTAGTGCAATGGGCTTGATTAGCCTTGTGTTTTGATGTCTCTAGCAGGCTTTGTTTGAGATGTTTGCTTTCCATGACATCACTTCACACATGTTTTCAGAGCATATTTCATTGCTACACTCTCACATTTTCCACTCCTTCAATGTGTTTGAAAGTTGTGCCTTCATGCCTTGTTTGTGAGCCAAAATGTATGCATGCTTGTATGAGTTTTTGGGCTCCCTTTTCAGCATGTTTTGGCCTTTGTTGTGGCATGGTTGAGCTCTGTCCAGAGCTGGTTTAGTTGTTTAAGCTTAGTATTGCATGCTTCTTGTGTGTTGCTCTCTACTAGCTTTGTGCTTTAAGGCCTTTTGCATGCTATACTTGTGTTGTTTGAATGTTTTGGCATCATTTGGAATGATATTTCAGAGGATATAGTGTTGTCACACTTCCATGTTTTTCACTCTTTACATGCACTTGAGAGTTGTACCTTTATGCCTTATTCACGGACCAATGCATAAGCATGCATTTTCTTGCTTTCAATGCTAGCATTTCAGAGCATCTCAGCCACTGTCTTGGCATGCATGAACTCTATTTGGGGGCTGGTTCAATCCATTGAGCACTGCATTGCATGATTATAGTGTTGTCTCTTTCACTTGTTCCAATGCTTAGGTCCCTAGACGCGTCTTGCATGCATTGTTTACATGTTGGAATCTTACATTTAGTGCCAAGATAAGTTTGTTCCATGTTTGCATTGCATTGTGTTCAACCGGACGTTATGTTGAACACAAGGTGGATTAGCCCACTTCATACTCGAAGTGATGAAAGTGAGCCAATCCCTTTTGTATCCGTCGCCTTTGATCTCTCATGATAAGGAGATGGTCTAAGTGTCTAGCTAGTCATGCATTTATTGAATTTGTGCAAGTTGGATGTTTGGCCATCATGCATTGGGATGCTCGGTTGATGGTCTTGGATCCAATGATGCCCCTCCGTTGATGTTTTGAAGTGATATGGAGTGGCATAGTACATACATACCCTCGGGAGACCCTCAATTTCCTCTGTTTTGTGCTCTATTGCAGCTTGGTGTCACAGCACACCAGTGGCCGGCACCCTCCCATTGTTGGCCGGCACCCCCTTTATCCTTGGTCGGCAGTGTGCATTCTTGGTCGGCAGGGGGGTTGGCAGCATATTATCATAGTCAGCAGGCCACTGGTGCACTCCTCAGCAGTGTTTTGGTAAGTTCCAACAGCAAGTTCTTGAAGACACCCTGCAAACAGAGCCTCAAGAGAGCAACCGGAAGGTGTTTCGAGGCAAGAAACCGAATGCGAACATGCATCCTTTTCTTCTTCAAACAGTGCTGGAGCAGCTTAGTTTAAATGTTTACTTGTTAGTTAGCATTTGTTGTTTGTAACTTAATCAATTTGTTAATTAGTTAAAGTATTGTAATAATTAGTTGTAGCTAGTTATTCAAATTAGTTGTGTAATAATTAGTCTAATTAGCTTAATTAGATTAAATTGCTTAGCTCAGCTTAGATTAGCTTAGCTTGTATTCGGACCCTTCGTCAAGAGGGCAAATTTTGTAATAAGTGTGCGTGTGTGTGATGCATGTCTTTTAACCCCATTTCTTTCTCCCTTTTACTTATCAGCTTTCGATGGTTAGTTTAGGGCATGTTTCAATTAGCATCCTTATGTTTGCATGTGTGCGTCATTTACTTTGTCTTGCATGCACCGGGCTCGGTGCATCATTCAAACTGCATTGTATTTCAATACACTTTACTTGAATACGTGTTTCAAAGCATGTTATCAAGTGTTGCATTCATATGCCATCTTAGAATAGCCGAGCCTACTTAGTTGCATTTCGCATGTGTTGCATTAGGCATTGTTGACATAGCTAGGATCATGCATTGATTACTAACTAGCTTCTGTTTTGGCTCGGAGTACACTGTAAGTGTTTATGCTTCAGCATCCTTGCATGAGTGTGAGTGTTGCCATGACAACATGCTTGCCATGAGGCTAACTGCTTAAGTGCTAAACTGCATGAATGCCTATGGATGAAGGCTTTATTATTTGAATTGGAACAATTCATCAAATGTGAGTTTTAAGCCCACTTTGAGGTGGCAAAATCATGTTGTTTTCAAGCCCACTTGAGGGTGGCAAATCCGCACTTTAGCCCACTTGCGAGTAGCACTTTTAAACCATTTTCGAAAAACAAACATGAGATGTTTTGTTCCAATTCTTACGATTGAGTCTATACTTGTATGCTATGCGCATCACATAGTAAGTTAGCCAATAAACCGGAATAAGAACGCATGTGTTTTCAAAAACAACATATCATGTTAGTAGAGGCCGATCCTTCGATCGGGCAAGCGGGGGTTCTCATTTCAGGACCTTCCCCTCTGGTACCCAAGTTCCCGAACCGAGGCAACTTTGGTGATGACAGACACGTGGCCTTAGGCACGAGTCAGGGTTTCCTAAATTTCCCAAAACAAAATATTTAGGTGGCGACTCTGAAATCTGGCAAACCAGTCCATGTTTGGCGCTTTTTTATTAAAATTGATTTTCCAACATGATTTGCCGGATTTGGTCTCTTTGGTGATTTATCAGTCTTACATTGCACTTTGTGAGATTAGATTCAGAACCGTGATAGGAGTCTGAACTGTAGTAGCTATGAACATGATTCGCGCCCTTGCGCGCGGAGCGGAGTTCGAGTGGTCTACAGTTATCACTTTCATTTATTTATTTATTAGAATTTTTTATGTCAACTTATGTGGTACAATTGAAGACAACTATCTATCTAAATTAATAACTTTTAAAGCTTAATTTTATGAAAAAAAAAGTCCTTGTAAAATTTGAACAATACTTAAATGATAGTAGGGAAAGGGGAAGGATTGTAGGACTTGGTAAAATTCAAATCTAAGGATTCATACTTCCTAGTTAATGATGATGAGGTAAATTACGTTTCACTTTAATTTTCGTAATTTCAATTAGAACTATTTAGACCTCATACAATCAATTTTAGTGAAATGTGATCAGTTTATTATGTGTTGTTAACATTTTTGAAAGGGAAAATATCACATAAGGGTGCAATTTGGGCAGGTTCAACCCAACCAACTTGAACCTAGCCCGAATTTTTTTAGGGCTTTGACAAAATATTTTCAAATTCAGTACAGGTTTGGGCAAAGATTCAAAAGCTTGAATTAAATTCGGGCGAGCTTAGACAAAGACATCAAACAACCTGAGCAACCCGAAACTCGAATTATACATATATAGATATATAAAAATATTAAATATACATATAAATTATTAGTCATTACATGATATTAAAGTAATTTAGATTATTAAATCATATTGAATATATATTTTATATACAAATAATATAAAATCTTACTTTTATTTATTTTCACTCATAAATTGTCAGAACTACTATAGTTGCATCTCTCTTACATTATATAATTTATTTGTTTTGATGATATTAATGATTTTCTATAAGTAAATAAAAATGTAAATAGAGTTGCTGGTTTGTTACGGTTTGGGTTGGAAACAAAATACATATATAATTAATAACAATTCGTGACTAAATATTTTAGTCACTAATTACTTTTTTAATCCCTCCAAAATTTGAAATCTCCCTCCAAATATTTTAGTCTTTTGGCGACTAAAATATTCTTTTGTTGCTAAAACTATACTTTTGGCGACCAAACTTTTGGTCGCCAAAGATAAAAAATAATTTTTTTTCTTTTCATTTGGCTAGTAAATAACTTTAGTAGCTAAAACTAACTATACGGCTACTAAAATATTCTTTTGTCACTGAAAATATACTTTTGGTGACCAATTTTTTTTGTTGCCGAAGATAAAAAAATATTTTTTTTCTTTTCATTCAGTTACTAAACAATTTTAGTAGCTAAAACTAACTATAAGGCTACTAAAATATTCTTTTATCACTAAAAATATACTTTTGGCGACCAAAATTTGGTTGCCAAAGATAAAAAATAAATTTTTTTCTTTTCATTCGGCTACTAAACAATTTTAGTAGCCAAAACTAACTATATGGCTACTATAATTTTTTTAAGTCGACAATTGTAATATTTTTAGTGACTAAATTTTTTTTTAGTCGCCAATAATCAATATTCCCCGACTAAAAAACATTAGTAGCTAAATATTTGACTTTTGCTGACTAATATTATTTTTAGTCGCCAATTCCACAACTTTTGGCGACTAAATTTTCTTTAGTCACCAAAAGTGCCTTTTGTTGTAGTGTTTTATCATGGTTTAGACTTGAAATGGTGGTTGGATCCCGGTGGTGCATCAAAGGAGAAAAGGTGAAGCACGGAGCAATGAAGCAAGGAGTGGTCTATTTACTATTTTTGTGGACAATATCCCAAGATCATTGGATCCAAAATCTATGTTTAAACTTTTCACAAAATTTGGTGGGTGTTGGGGAAGTGGATTTTTTTGTAAATCTTTTTAGTTGTAAGATATTATTAGAGATTTTTTTTTTTTTTTTTTTTTTTTTTGTGTGTTTGGGAAGATAGTTTTTGTGGTTGGATGTCATGTTTGTGAGAAAAAAAGTGAAATGATTATGGGGTTTGATGTGATATTTTGTTTGGATTTATTTTTTTGGGTTTCGTAACCAATTTGTCTTTTAGTGAAAAAAAAAACCTAAAAAATTTGTTCCCAAACACCGCCTTGGTGTAGTCAAAGATGTGTTCATCAATTTCAAAAGAAGAAAAATGACAAATTCAAGATTCGGGTTTGTGAGATTTGACCGTCATGTAGCATCAAACATCGCAATCCAGAAAGCAAATGGTCTTTTGGTGGATGATAAAGTACTCGCAGTCAAGTATGCCACTTATGGCAGGAGTACCAGGGAAGTGCATAGCATGAGAAGGCCCCATGTGTGATAACCCTCACCACTGGTTACTGATAATACCACTGATTACTGCTAAACTGTGACTGAACATGATAAGTAACTGATTAGCATGAAATCCTAAACTGATTGCATGAGTGTGTTATGCTAAATGCTTTTCTATCTGTTTGTCATTGATTTATCTATTCATGTTTTATGTTTTAAATTGCAAATTGAAGGCCTTATCGGTAGCCGAATCCGAAACCGATTAGTGTTTTATGCTAATTGGAATTTATGTGATTTTTTTGGTAAATTTAGTTGAAATTTGATTTGGTATGATTAAATTGGATTAAATAATGTTAAATTGCATTAGTTTGGTTTTATTACCAAATTGCCACTTAGTGGACAATCCTAGAAGACCATTCTTTTTCTACTTCGCTCATATTTGTTATGCCATTCATTTCTTCTAGAGACAAAGAACGTGAGAGTGTGAGAGAGAGAGAGAGAGAGAGAGAGAGAGAGAGTTGGATGTAAGCTTGAGTTCATCAAAATTTGCTTGAGACTTAGAAGATTGGAAGGATTCATTGCATATTTGAACTTCTATCTTTGAAATTGAGGACCTAAGGTAGGAGAATCATCTTCTTGAACTTGAATTCTAGTTGTATCTTGCATGGTCCATGTTAATTTTGAAGTTTAGAGCCAAGATATGGCTTAAATTGTTGAATTAAGGCTTAAATCATGCATGCATGTACACATTTGCGAGTTTTGTGGTTGTTTTCATGAAAATTGCTACATGCATGTTCACATCTTGATTATAGTTCATGAATTCATCATGATTTTGAAAGAATTGACTCATTTGATTATGTATTGGAAGCCTTGATTGCAATTGAACACATGCATGTTGCATGTACATCATGTTCTTGAAGTTTTCCTTGAAATTGGTATTTAATTGGCTTACCATTGGGCTTGATTTTACAAAATTGATCTTCAAAACATGTTATACTATAAGTTTACAAGTGTTTCCCAGAAAATTGGCCTAAGAGGTTGAGTTTTGATGTGTTGAATACTTGATTTGAGCTTGGAGGTTCAATATGGAAATTCCAAATTTTGGACTCACGCTCGAGCGTAAGACTTCACGCTCGAGCGTACATACTGAGTTCATGCAGTCCGCTCGAGCAGGGGAGTAACGCTCGAGCATGAAATGTGTGTATCCAGTACTTTGCATGTGTTTGCAGTTCGCTCGAGCGAGGGAATGCACGCTCGAGCGAGGACTTGTGTCTCACGCTCAAGCGTGGATCGAGCGCCCATCGAGCGTAATTTTTGTGCATCCAGTACTTTTACTGTAGCTTATAGTTTGCTCGACCGAAGGAAGTCTCACTCGAGTAGAGCACCTTTATCTGCATGTCCGCTCGAGCGAAGAAAGCCACGCTCGAGCGAGACCCCTGTTTTCAGCAAATTTTGAAAAGTGTTTTAAAGTGCATCTTTGCATCCTCATTCCATCCTAGGCATTCCTAGGCCTAGATTAAGGCATCTTAATGAGGATAATGTTATAGAACCACACCGAGTCAAGATAGGGACTAAGATTATTGTTTCCCCAAATGTGTAGCTTAGTGTGTGTTCATTCTGTAACTGTGTAGGGTTGGCATCCGAGGACGCTCATTAATCTGTCTGTAGCCCAGAACTCTGTGAGTAACAATGTTGTAAAGATATATTCAATCATGACTATTTTCTAAATGATCAACTGTACTATTTTCTGAAGTAATATTGCTTACTGTTTACTGAATGAATGCTCGTCCTATTTGCGAACTGTATTCGTGGCATCCATAGAAATTTACTGTTACTGTACTGTACTGCTACTATCACAGAGATCTCTGTCGGTTCCCATGTTTGGAACCACTACTATTTACTGATATGATGGCCATCAACTGACTGTTCGGTCTGTTAAGACCTACTGTACTGTTTGCTATTGGAAGTACCACTTATGACTGCTATGATCGAATAACTGATATACTGTTCAAATGACTGTTTTAAATACTGAAAGGACATTCATTCCTAACCTCTTTACGCATGTGTTATTCACTGGGCTTTAGCTCACAGTTTATATATATATATGTAGATGTCTAGGCACTGGATCGGAGCTAGAAGCGTTGGGTTAAACTCCCTTTTTGTCAAGCCAACCTTTGTGCCTCACTGCGAGGTTCCAGATCTGTTCGAGCTAAGGTTGCTTAGGGGTGTTTTAGATTCCCCCTTTCTATTTCTGTTTTGTATTTACTGTATAGACCGGCACTGTACTGTTATGGTAGGGATTCGGTCCCTAACCTAATGTCTGTATATGATGTATGTATGTACTGCTTTTGTTCCGATTGTGAATATGTTATGAAAAATCTTTTTGCATACAGACTGTCATAGCTCATTGGACATCTTTCATTTACTATTTTGGCTTCCGCCTGCACCTATACTCTGTATTACTGTTATTACTGTTAAGCAGGCCTTCAGTAATCGTAGATTACTGGCCGGTTACGGTGCTAAACCCATAGGGACGGGTTTGGGTCGTAACACCAGGCCAACAGAGAAAGCTTTAACCCAAGCAGAGGTAAGGGTACAATCCCATATATTGGACACGACCATGGCGGCTGGAAATGCAAGCATGACCATCAAAGTCAATGAAGATGGTCATGGTTGGCTATACGAAAGTGTTATCATCAGACTCAACTTTGATTTCACCATTAACAGTATCAAAACTGCCTTGAAGGATAATGGGCTAGCTCAAGTTGTGGTCAGACAGAGGGGAGGTAGGGATGTAATCTTGACTTTTAAATCCCAGGAAGAGTTACAATCAAATATCCACAAGATCAAGGGACTGGTTTAAAGACTGGAGTCAGTTTGTGTTGGAATAGAAGCCAGGTGTTCAACTAGAGTAGAAGAGATGATGTGGTTTGGTTGAGATGTCATGGTATACCTCTAAACTTCTGAGAATAGGAACACACTAAACAATATTGGAGCCGTATGGAGGACTGTTCTTCAAGTGGAGGGTGATCTTAGCCAACCAAAGTCATTCTCCTACTCCAGAATCAAAGTGGTCACAACTTGCATGGAGCTAATCAACAAAACCATAAATCTGGATTGCAAGGATAAACTACACCCAATATTTGTTTTGTGAAGATCATTTTGTCAACCCAGTAGAATCTAATGGAAAGAGAAATATTGGGTCGGTAGATTACAGCTCCAATGTTGACTTTGGCATAGCTGAAGAAGATGACTCTATAGAAGAGGGTTGCAAGAGGAAGGATGATGTTGATGAGGTGGCAAAAAGGGTATGATCTGTCTGGTGCTGCGATGGCCTCCTTCAATGAGGTGGAACAAAGAAAGGAGCCTTCTCACTGTAATAGTAGAGAGATGGTGGACACAGTTGTTGAGGAGACATGTTGTGATTTGGAGGTTAGCAGATCTATTGCAGTAGAAGGGAAAGAAATAATGATGGAGGAGCGTATCTCATGCCCAAAGAGCAATGATAACCCGCAGAGGTGTGTTGAGCAAGCTTCCACACCTGGCTTTGTTCAAAAGTATTAGTTGACCCTTAGATGGTATTGGGCCCTGGCATTAATCTGGAGGTTGATTTGGGCCAATCGAGTGATGAGCATTTTGTCCAAAGCCCTATCATCATGCCATATGAACAAGGTAACAGGCCATGAAATAATATTTTATTACCTGGGTGCCAGCCACTTGTGCTTCTTAAATCTGCCAGCCACTTGTGCTTCTTAAATCTCCTGGGCCTCATACAAATATTGTTTCAACTGGGTCGAGCATTATGAGTTTACATGGCCAAGGCCTAGTTTGATCACCTGCTACCATCCTCAGCCTCCTGCGAACTGCCAAGAAATCTAGGAAAAAGAAGGTTCAAATGGAGGGATTCTCTCGTTTTTCTCGACTCTATGGCCACAAATCTGCACCTATCAGTAAGCATACCTCCAAGTCAGTTATTTTCAGACCAGCAGCAGTGGCCTTTACGCATTCTGAGCTATCTAAGGATGAATCAAGCTTGCACAACTATCTCTTCAGAGAAGCTCAAGCCACTGTTAAATTGGGAAAAACATTTGGGAATGAACTTCTGTGGGAAAGAAGATGGTGTGGTGGACAAGATTATAGAACTGGAGCTCAAGGACAAAGGGAGACTTATCAAGGATGGAAAGGGTCAGATGGCTGGCTGCCTTAGATGAGTTGGTCTGCCTTAGATGTGAAATGGGGGCTATATTTATTTTTGATTAGTAGAAATGGTTAGGAAAATTCTAGGTAAAACCAAATTTTTTTTCTATGTTTGGTATATTTTTTAGGTGAGACCCGAGCGTCGATTTTCGCAGGTCAAAGTGGTAACGCATTCTATGCCGCGTTCTAATTCACGTTGTATATTTGGTTGCTTAAAACCATTATCGAGTGAATGGAAAATTGAAGCCAAAGTGTGCTCCATGAAAATGGAGTTTTGGTGGAAAATCCTTAAAGGATGAAAAATTGCTTATTGCACATTGATTTGATGGGAAGTTTTGAGTGGGTTTATAAGGCATGGGATTGGAAATTGGGGTGTGCCCCAAGGGGTACCTAAGTTTTGTAAAGAGGGAGGCTATGGAAAAAATGGGCTAGACCCATTGGACCCAAAAATCACCACACACGTGCGTGCGTGCGCCCTCGCCGTCCATCCGTCCCATCGGCTGGGCCTGGGCTTGGGCTTGGGCACGGGTGCGTGGTGTGTGGTTGGGTTAGGCTTGTTCGGCCCAATACTAATCTTTTTGGGCCAAAAACATTTGGGTTTAATTTTATTTTTTGAAATAAAATCTGTCTAACTGTCCAGAATTGAAATTAATTCCAGAATTAAACTGTTCCGGTTTTTCCCTACACCCAAACAGGACCGTGCGGTTTTTATCCGTTCAAATTTGAATCCAACAGGCTTGTATCTATTTATTCAAACTGAGCAGGTATCATACCTGTTCAAACAGGTTTTGCACCTGTTTAATTCAAACCCAACAACCATAAATTCTCCTATAAATAGACAAGTCACTCATTTGTTTCTTTACTCCAATTTTTGTCCATCCTTGCTGCAATTCTTTTCTGCATTTTGCTGCATTTATTCCAGTATTTTTATGTGAGAAAGAGTGTATACACTAAGTGTGTTCGTTGAACAAATAAATTGTAGTGTTGCATTTATTTGTTGATTGATCATTTTATCTTGGGAGGTAGATGTCCACATTCTGAAAGCACCGTAGAGAGGACGAATCTGTCGTAAGGACACAGTGTCGAATACGGGACTTGATCAGATTATTATTCGAAAAAATTAATCAAGTAAGTTGTTTAATTTATTTTCTGTTTTATTTGTTTATTTAAATCAGATTTTAATTTTGTTTTAGTAAGAAAATAAAATTTGTTTTTATTTATTTAATTTTTATTTCTAGTTTGATTTTTGTAATCAAACATTCTCTCTCATTTCTTTTTTTTCTTTTGTATTCTGTTTGTCGTTTAGTACCCAAACAGAATTGATTTATTTAAGTACAGTAAAGATTGTCCAACAATCTTAAGACAGATTCCTTGTTGTATCTTTATTGTATTTAATTTTCTGTGTTTTCACAAAGTGATATTCTGGTTGGAAAATACAAATAGTATTTATAAACTATTTGACAGATAGTAGTAATAAACTGTCTATTTTCTTTGACAACTAGTAGTAATATACTGGTGTCATTAACAATTGCAGAATATTATTTGGTGTTACAGAAAATTATTGTGGTATTTTATTTTTCTGGTTTTAGTAACAAGGAAAATAAAATTATTTTGTGTTATAATTTATTTTATGGTTTTAGTAACTAGAAAATTAATTTGTGGTTTGTTATTTCTGATTTTTTGTAATCAGATATTATGGATACTACAATTAAAACTGCAACTGGAAGTGGTACTCCAATTGTTACACCAACACCGGTCCCTATCCAGAACAATGTTCAAGTACCAATAAATCATGGAGAAAAACTGAAAAAATTTAATGGTAGTGAGTTTAAGAGATGGCAATAGAAGATGTTGTTCTATCTTATAACTCTAAATTTGGCCTGTTTTCTTCATGAAGAGGCTCTAGCACTTAAAGAGGGTGAAAGTGATTGGCAAGTTGTTGCTGCTGTAGATGCTTGGAAATATTCAGATTTCTTGTGCAGAAACTACATCCTCAATGGCCTTGACAACATGCTGTATAATGTTTACAGTCCTCCGAAGTCAGCAAAGAATTATGGGATTCTTTGGAGAAAAAATACAAGATAGAGGATGCCGGCACAAAGAAATTTGTTGTCTGTAAATTTCTGGACTTTGTTATGGTAGACTCCCAAACGGTAATTTCTCAAGTTCAAAATTTCAAATAATTTTGCATGATATTCATTCAGAAGGCATGTCTCTTAGCAAGTCTTTCCAAGTCACTGCTGTAGTGGAAAAGTTACCACCGGCTTGGAAAGATTTCAAAAATTATTTAAAACATAAACGCAAGGAGATGACCATGGATGAATTGATCGTAAGATTGAGAATTGAGGAAGATAACCGAAAGGCTAAAAAGAGGAATGAGAAAAATCCATTGAGTCCAAGGCTAATGTGGTTGAACAAGTTTATAAACCACATAACAAAAAGAAGAAGTTTACTGGAGATGGTCGTAAACAAGGCGACAACAATGGTAACAAGAAGTTCAAAGGAAAATGCTATAACTGTGGCAAGACTGGACATCGAGCTTCTGATTGCCGCCGCCCTAAGAAGGATTGCGGAAGTACAAGCAAGAAGACTACCAATTAGGCCAATGTAACTAAACTAGATTACATCTCTGATGGGGTGAATGACATCAACCTCTCTATTGTGGTGTCTGAGGCTAATTTGGTTGGAAATCCCAAGGAGTGGTGGGTTGACACTGGAACAACTCGTCACATATGTGCGAACAAGAAGATGTTCACTACCTACAATGAGGCTGCAAATGGTGAACAACTTTTCATGGGAAATTCTTCTACTTCTACTGTGGCTGGACAAGAAAAGATGATTTTGAAGATGACATCAGGGAAAGAACTAACCCTCAATAACGTACTGCATGTACCTGACATCTAGAAGAATTTGGTTTATGGCTCTTTGTTAAGTAAAAATGGTTTTAGGCTTGTATTTAAGTCTGATAAATTTGTATTAACAAAGAGTAGTATGTATTAATTGGTTTGGATTCTATACCAAAGTTTGAAATTGATCCTAATCATAAATGTGAAATTTGTGTAGAAACGAAACTAACTAAGGCTCCATTTAAATCAATTGAAAGGAAAATCGAACCTCTAGAATTAATTCATACAGACGTATGTGATATTAAATTTGTTCAAACTAGAGGAGGCAAAAAGTATTTCATAACATTTATCGATGATTGCACAAGATATTGTTATGTTTATTTACTTAGAAGTAAAGATGAAGCCTTAGAAATGTTTAAACTCTACAAAACAGAAGTTGAAAATCAACTTGGAAAAACTATTAAAATTGTTAGAAGTGATAAGGGTGGTGAATATGATGCACTATTAAATGAATTTGTGCACAACATGGCATTATTCACCAAACTACAGCACCATATTCTCTACAGCAAAATGGAAGTGCTGAAAGGAAGAATAGAACCCTAAAAGAAATGATGAATGCCATGTTACTAAGTTCAGGCTTACCACATAACTTGTGGGGGGAAGTAATATTGTCTGCTAATTATGTTCTTAACAGAATACCCCACATGAAAACCAACAGCACTTCTTATGAATTGTGGAAAGGTCAACCGCCTTCCTACAAATACTTAAAAGTGTGGGGGTGTTTGGCAAAAGTTGAAGTTCCTGTTCCTAAAAAGACTAAGATTGGACCAAAAACAGTAGATTGTGTGTTTATTGGTTATGCTCAGAATAGTAGTGCATATCGGTTTCTGACTTATAAATCAGAAATACCTGATATAAATGTGAACACTATTATAGAGTCAAGGAATGCTGTGTTTTTTGAACATGTCTTTCCTTATAAGAAAGGACCGGAATTAAGTTCACAGAAAAGAACCTATGATTGTACACAAAGTCAAGAGACTAATAATGGTCTCGACCAACAGGATTTAACTGATGATGAACCAAGACGAAGTAAGAGAGCGAGAACATCAAAATCCTTTGGTCCAGATTTCCTAACATACCTGTTAGAAAATGAACTTCAAAGCTTTAAGGAAGCAATGACAGGTCCTGAAGCACCTTTGTGGAAAGAGGCTGCTAATAATGAAATTGAATCCATTATGCAAAATCATACTTGGGATTTGGTGGATTCCACCAGGTTCTAAACCTCTTGGATATAAATGGATATTCAAGAGAAAAATGAAAGCATATGGTTCAATTGACAAGTATAAAGTAAGACTTGTAGTTAAAGGTTACAGACAAAAGGAAAGTCTGGACTATTTTGACACATATTTCCCTGTGACAAGAATAACATCCATTCGCATGCTTATTGCTATAGTAGCGTTGTTTAATTTAGAAATACATCAAATGGATGTTAAGACATCTTTCTTAAATGGTGATCTAAATGAAGAGATCTATATAGAGCAACCCGAAGGGTGTGTAGTACCGGGGCAAGAAAAGAAAGTTTGTCGGCTTGTAAAATCTCTTTATGGATTAAAACAAGCACCCAAGCAATGGCATGAAAAATTTGATCATGCAATGCTTAATAATGGGTTTAAGATAAACGAATGTGACCAATGCGTCGATGTTAAAAACACTGACTAAGGATATGTCATAGTTTGTCTTTATGCTTATCATTGGAAGTAGTCAAAACATGATCAAATCAACTAAATGCTTAACAAAAGATTTAATATGAAGGCTATGGGGGTCGCAGATGTTATATTAGGAATGAAAATTACTAAAACATTTGATGGATATGCATTATCTCAATCTCATTATATTGAGAAAATTCTTGATAAATTTATCAAGAATGATATGAATGTAGCATGAACACCTATAGACATTAGTCTTTATTTATCGAAAAATAAAGATGATGCAGTGTCTCAGTTAAAATACTCCCTAATCATTGGAAGCCTAATGTACCTAATGAATTGTACTCGTCCTGATATAGCTTATGCTATCAGTAAATTGAGTAGGTACACTAGTAACCCCAGAGAAGACCATTGGAAGGCGATCATTTGGGTTCTTAGATATCTAAGATTCACCCGTGATCATGGTTTGAATTTTACTCGATATCCAGCAGTACTCGAAGGTTATTGTGATGCAAATTGGATATCGGATACTAAAGATTCAAAATCCACAAGTAGATATGTCTTTACTCTGGGAGGCACTGCTGTTTCTTGGAAATCCATGAAACAAACATGCATCGCTGGATCCATAATGGAATCCGAGTTCATTGCTTTAGACAAAGCAGGAGAAGAGGCAGAATGGTTTCGTCACTTCTTAGAAGACATTCTAATGTGGCCAAAACCTGTGCCAGCTATTTGCATTCATTGTGATAGTCAACCTGCAATAGGCAGGGCACAAAATCATATGTATAATGGTAAGTCAGGACATATTCGTCGTCGACATAATACCGTAAGGCAATTTCTCTCAATTGGAATAATCTCAATAGATTATATAAAATCTAAAGAGAATATTGCGGATCCGTTAACGAAAGGTTTGACAAAAGAGTAAGTGTATAGTTCATCGAAGGGGATGGGATTAAAGCCTATTACATAAGAGTCATCATAATGATAACCCTACTTATATGACTGGAGATCCCAAGAACTAAGTTTAAAGGGACAACTAAGTTATGCGTGGCTCGCCAGAAATCACCAAGGGATTAAAATTCCCTATTCATTCCTATGGTGAGAGTGATATCTGCAACATGTGTTGTCTGCAGGGGTATAAGGATAAGCTTTGCTTTTAATGATTACTTATATCTTGATTTAGGCATAAAATCAAGACGAGTATAAGGAGATACTCACAATAAGAATCACCTATATGAGTGTTGAACTGGGGCTGGTTCTATGAGAATGAAGAGGCTAAATCTTCTAGAAGCACTCATGAAAACCAGAAGCGTTCAAGGCCAAAATGAACACAACAGTGAGAACCATGATGTGTTAGAAGATATTTTGTGTGAAATCTATTGTCTTGGCTTATACAAACGGCTGAACAATTCAAGGCATCACGTCCATTGGTTAGCTAGTAAGTCCGATGGGTTATTACTAGAGAAGGTTCAAGGCCGACAACTACCTATCCTGATGTAAGATATTTTTGACTTATACTCTTTCGACTAAGTCTGCATATTGTTGCATTTTCGTTGTCATCAAATTTCATTCATGTGGGGGATTGTTAGAAATGGTTGGGAAAATTCTGGGTAAAACCAGAATTTTTTTTCTAAGTTTGGTCTATTTTTTAGGTGGGACTTGAGCGTCGATTTCCCTGGTCAAAGTGGTAACACATTCTATGCCGCATTGTGATTCACGTGGTATATTTGGTTGCTCAAAACCATTATCGAGTGAATGGAAAATTGAAGCCAAAGTGTGCTCCATGAAAATGGAGTTTTTGTGAAAAATCCTTAAAGGATGAAAAATGGCTTGTCTCACATTGATTTCGTGGGAAGTTTTGAGTGGGTTTATAAAGTATGGGATTGGAACTTGGGGTGTGCCCCAAGGGGTACCCAAGTTTTGTAAAGAGGGACGTTATGGGCAAAATGGACTAGACCCATTGGACCCAAAAATCACCACACACGTGCACGCGCGCCCTCACCGCCGTCCGTCCCGTCAGCTGGGCCTGGGTTTGGGCTTGGGCTTGGGCTTGGGCTTGGGCGCGGGTGCATGGTGTGTGGTTCGGTTGGGCTTGTTCGGCCCAATACTAATCTTTTTGGGCCAAAAAACATTTGGGTTTAATTTTATTTTTTGAAATAAAATCTATCCAACTGTCCAGAATTGAAATTAATTCCGGAATTAAACTGTTCCGGTTTTTCCCTACCAAACAGGACCCTACGGTTTTTATCTGTTTATTTAAACTGAACAGGTATCATACCTGTTCAAACAGGTTTTGCACCTGTTTAATTCAAACCCAACAGCCATAAATTCTCCTATAAATAGACAAGTCTCTCATTTGTTTCTTTACTCCAATTTTCGTCCATCCTTGCTGCAATTCTTCTCTGCATTTTGCTGCATTTATTTCAGTATTTTTCTGTGAGAAAGAGTGTATACACTAAGTGTGTTCGTTGAACAAATAAATTGTAGTGCTACATTTATTTGTTAATTGATCATTTTATCCTGGAAGATAGACGTCCACATTCTGAAAGCACCGTGGAGAGGACGAATCTGTCTTAAGGACACAGTGTCGAACACTGGACTTGATCAGATTATTATTCAAAGAAATTAATCAAGTAAGTTGTTTAATTTATTTTCTGTTTTATTTGTTTATTTAAATCAGATTTTAATTTTGTTTTAGTAACAAAATAAAATTTATTTTTATTTATTTAATTTTTATTTCTAGTTTGATTTTTGTAATCAAACATTCTCTCTCATTTCTTATTATTCTTTTGTATTCTGTTTGTCGTTTAGTGCCCAAACAGAATTGATTTATTTAAATACAGTAAAGATTGTCCAACATTGAGTTGGTTGCTCTGTCTCTTCGTTGGTCTCTCACTAACTCTGGGGTGCTAGCAAATGATAGGATGAGCGTTTTGGTGTCAACCTAGTTGGGATCAATTAGCTCATTATGATGCGTTGCATTTCCATTCTCTTTATTGATATGATGTGCTTGATACCTTGTACTTATTTATTCCATCAATAAAGTTTCTTTTTGCCTATCAAAAAAAAGAAAAGAAAAAAAAGGGTATATTTACATGATAAAGGCACTTTTTAATTTCAAAACTAGCCTATGTATTAAGCAATTTAAAATCCATATTTGTGAAGATCCCAAATTCCTAATGTCCTTAATGATATAGTATATTCAATTTAGTGAAGGTCCTTAGTAATGACCCTTATTAAAGGCTCCAAATTTGCAAAGCATACAAAATGTGTTATTTCTTTGGGTCCAAAAATAAGCAAGTTAGGCCACATGTGGTTAGACTAAGGCCTCATTTGGGAATATATTTTTTTTGGTAATTTTTTGATTTTTAGCTAAAATATGATATGGAAAAAACTAATATGCTGGAAATGAGTTTTTGATTTTTTACGAAAAGATATGCAAAAAGCAGAGTGATTATAAATGAATCTTTGAATTTTAGATATTTGTTGGTTTTTTAGTTTTTATAATGACTTTTTTTTACTTTTAAACTAAAATGAAGAGTTGCCAAAAAATACCTAAATAAAAGCGAAGACTTACTTGTTCTTTTTTAAAGAACTTGTATTGGGTCAAAAAAAAAAAAAAAAAAAAAAAAAAAGAGGCCTACGTACTATAATCTTCTAAATTTTGAATAATTAAAAAATACAGATTATATTATTTATTTTCACTATTTTTGCAATAATTATTTCTAAACACAGAATTAATCACCATGAGTATCAACATAGTAATAGTAATACAAAATGATAACCAAAAAGAAGTGACATAATATTTAAAAAAAAAAAAAAAATTCTCTTCTTGGGGCTATTCTAGTATATTCACCCTAAAAAATGTGTATATCATAAGCAAGTTATAACATTTGTAGTGTTGATTATCGCAAATGTTGTAGCTAAATCATTTTCAGTCATAACAAAAAAAAAAAAAAATTAATTAATTAATTAATGAGTCAAAACCAAACACCATTGTTGATACTAAGATATTGAATTTGGTCCGTCGATCGAGGTGACGATATGGCTCAGGACTTTTGATTGAGGTCCAAGTAAGGTTATAAACGATCCTAGTCGAACCGAACTTTAATATATTTAGACTTATTTATTAAAATTTTAGCGAGTTTGAGTTCTATAAAAATTTAACGAATCGAGTTCGAGCCGAGTTGGCGTAGGTTTGACTCGAGTTTGAGTCTGTTCACGAATCTTAACGAGTCAAAAAAATTATAAATCCATACTTGCATATTAGATTAAAGTTACAATTAAAAATTTAATTATACAATTCTATATACAATATATATAAACATACTAAAAAAAACCAATATCTTACCAAAATAATAATATCTACAACACTATTATATAATTGTATTATCTATAGTTAACTATTATTTACGTATAAATAAATTTAGTTATTATTTACATCATTTAAATATATAAATAACACATTTATCATATTTTTATACATATTTTTACATTACTTAATATATAAATAATACTCCTCCCATCCCAAAATAATAATCTCTTTTGGGACATCTAACTTTTTTTTAGTAGTACAATTATTACACTTTAAAATGATATTAGTTTTCCAAAATTACGGTTTAATAGTACATTTTTTGGGAATATCGATTGTCATAATTGTATTTCTTGTATTGTTAATAAATTTAAAAGAATGACAAAATAAGATATTCATATTATTTTAATCATTGATTTTTGAAAAGTGACTAATATTTGGAGACAATGAAAAATGAAATAAGGAACTAATATTTTGGGACGGGGGAGTATATTTATTCTATTATTTAAATAAATGTTAAATGAGTCAAGCTAATGAACCAAGCTTTAGTATGTTTGGGCTTATTTATTGAGTTTTTAACGAGTTCATACTCAATAAAAATTTAGCAAACCGATTTCAAACAAACTCTTACCGAACTGAACTTGAACCTGTTCACAAATAAAGTTTTATTCATTTGCAACCCTAGGTCTAGGTTGAAGGTTTGCAAAGTGGCAAGTGTCTTGATTCAATAAAGAATAATGCTATATATATAAATTAATGTACACATTAGTGTACTAACAGATGATGTGATATCATTTGTATAATTTTTGGTATTTGTAACTTGTATAATAAATGTGGTCAATAATAATATCATAACACTAGTTGGTATACTAATGTATATATTAATTGGTGCCTGTAGCACCACTGTTCAATAAATATGCCAGACATGTGACTAAGTGAAGAAGACAATCAAAACAGATTCAAAGAGTGTAGTTAGCGGTCTTCGCTCCGGGAATTCGGCTTAGTAACCATCTCCATCCACCTTTTCGGCTTAGGTTACTCAGTCAACAGACTCGGCTTAGGGTTCCAAACCTGCCCTATGGTTTAAGAAGATCTTATAAAAGAAGTTGGTGTTAAACACCGATAAGAATTCATTCTACCTAGTAGCTACTCATTACACACAAGAAACAGTGTAGATTTCAGTTACAGCAAACGAAGCAACTTTTCAGATAGTGGAGAGAGTATGCTAACATGCATCAAAGTGGGACAAGTAGCTACAATAGTTAATGCTAGTGCAAAGTAACGCAGGCTAGGAATTCAAAACAAGAAATCTAATCAAACCCATTCACAATACTTGTGAAACTAAGAGTAGCAGTTATCTAGGAGTAGTTCTTCTATAGTTTAGTTGTAGCAACTATTACTTCTTGGATTTTAATTTGTCACTTTTGTTCTGATTTTGATTCTTATAATATGTAATCAGTAATAATTTCAATTCTTAAATACAAGTTTTAGTTTGTTAATTCATTTCGATTGTCTTCAAAAAAAAGTCTTTGAATCTGTCAAGACATTAGAACTCAACTAGAAAGCTTGATCATTATTTCTATTTTTTTGAATTTTTGATTTTTCTATTGATTGCATCATGTTGATTTGCCCCTAAACAGAATTTTACTAACAACTATACAATGTATAACTAAACACTATTCCAATCATAACCAAAATAAAAATAATAATAGATAACAATTAATATCACAATAAGTTATAACTAACATCACAATAAATCATGATCAAATATTACAAATATCATCATTGGGACATATGATACACACCTCTTTTACATTATAGAATTTCCCCTATTTTTTATATCTCGTTGGGAGCATATTTAAACAAATTCAATTGTATGAAAACTATTAGATGATGATAATTTGGAGGGGAAAAAATGTTCCTAAACAAACAGTGTTATTAAAAAAATGTATATTATATTTTTAGCAAATATTAGAATTGACATTCAAAACAGGTATTTTTTTTTTTTTTTGACTTTCCAAGTTCTAACCTTCATAACCGATCCCTTACTCTATGCATAGGTCCACAGAGAGAGAACATAGCTGCTCTCTCTAGGCAATTTCGGTGGTGCTCTAGCGATATTCCAGCGATACTCTAACAACCATTTTTACATTTTTAAAGTGTAGATCTAGACTTTTTAGGTCCAAAAATGGGGTTTTGAGAGTTTCTCTCCTAATTTCGGCACCAATTTTTGAGTAGTAATGGCGTTACGAAGAGGATGGCGTCCACGGGGATGACAGACTTTGAGACAATTCTTGCTTTCCATATCCCATCTACGAGTACATCGATGATCTTCTTCGGCTTGTTGCTTATTTTTGGCGGCTTTGTTGTTCTTTTGGTTTGGTTTTTTTTTTTTTGGGGGGGGGGGGGGTTTGGCTCCCCTCCAATCCGTGATCGGACTGGAGGATACTGTTGGGTCCGTGGAGGCACACCACGGGTCCTGTTTCGATAATATGAATCATCAATGTGTAGAACTTGTCGAATACTATATGTTTGTAAAAAATCACATTGATCAGATATCGATAGCTATGTGATCAAATCAGTTTTGTATATAAAAAAATGGACGGTGAAAAAAATAAACGGTTGACAAAAATCTGATCCGATGAGATAGCTATCGATATCCGATCAATGTGATTTTTTACAAACATATACTACTTGATAAGTTCTACACATTGAATGATTTGAATTATCGAAACGAGATCAGTGGTGGGCTCCCATGGGCCCAACAGTATCCTCTAGTGGAGGGAAGCCCAACCTTTTTTTCTTCTTCATTTTGTTGTACTAGTGGCCTTTTGTGGTCTTCGATATATGCTGTTGTTTTGTTTAATAATACTGTTTTGTTCAGGGGGAAAAAAAAAAATCCCTTACTATACACTCTCCCAAGAAGACAAAGCCTCATTTAGCACTAGGAATGGCAATGAGGCAGGGAGGACTGGATTTTACCCTCTGCGTCCTCAATTCCGAATTTTTCTTTATTTATTTTTCTGTCTCCATCCCCAATCCTCAACTGAGGCCATTTTCATACTACCACCCCCGTCCCTAATGGGGATCAATTTTGCTCGCTCCTAACATTCTCATCTCATTCCTAAGTTCTGTTGCTTTTATTTTATTTTATTTATTTAAAGATTTGCTTTGCTTCAGGTCCATATCTCCATAATAAATAAACAAAAAAAAAAAAAATTAAGAATAGAAAAAACTGAGTGAAGGGGATAAATTGATTAAGGTTGTGTTTGGTTCATGAATTTTGGGATATATTTGGACAAATTTCATACACATTTTATTTTTTCCTTTCCAAAATTTTTCCTAAATTTATGAAACAAATACAACTTAAAAGAAATAATTTCATATTAAGAAAACATAAATTAAAAATGAACTAAAAATTGTGTAGTTCATTCCAGATAATTTTTCTACTTTTAATAAATCTGTTTAATAAAAATAATTTTTAAAGTGTATATGTTAAAAGAAAACTCTAATTTTTTTTTTTCATGAGTTAATATCATTAATTTGAGAAAACATACGATTAGCTGGAATAAAGTGTACCATATCAAAAGCTAGGCTTGTTTCTTTTATTGTAAATGGACCCAAGATAAAGCTAAAGGGGTGGGGATTAACCAAACCCATTGGGTATTCACCAACGCACGCTATAACCAATCCGTGGAGGAATTTTTTGGAGAAAAATGCTTGAGCATGTCGGTGCGGGTGCCTGTCGAATCGAAGCACCATTGCCATCCTTATTTACCACCCATCATCTCTATCCTCGTCCCTTCCCCTCTCTTCTCTCTCTATCAAGAACAAGATTGGTCATAGAGAGAGAAAGTGGATAGTATTGGTAGTGGCACGCAGGGAAGTACTAGAAATAGTCGCGGTGGTATTGGTAGTAGCAATCGTGATGGAGGTGCTACTCGTTTAAATGGGTACTTATGCCATATTAAATAGTTTGTAAGATGTAACATAGTTTAACATATTAAATTATACAACAAAACACTCACTATTCTTATTATTTTGAATGAATTATACCTCATAACCAATTTAATGAGTATTTATATGTATAATTTATGTTATTCAAATTATAAAATTATATTATTGCCTATCAAATTACGATCGTCTCCAATTGAAACATATGGATGAAAATCAAAAACTTTAAAAACTAAATAAACAAAATTAATAGTTAAGGAATAAAATAGAAAAAGGGTAAATTACATTTTGTACCCTTTTAGTTTGATTCAAATTTTATTTTGGTTCCTATTACTTTAATTTGAACAATTTGATCTCTACTCTTCAACTATAGTTGCAATTTGGTTATTCTATTTAAATTTCTATTAATTTTTTCTATCTGTACATTTAAAGAGCCTGACAAGTATTTCAAATTTGTTAATTTTAACTTGGGTAAATTATGCAAATAGTCTCTGTAGTTTACACGATGTGTCAAGTTGGTTTATGCTATTTTAATTTTCTCGATTTTTATAGCAATCCTGATTTTACCCCAACCTTTGTTGTGTTCCGAACTCGGATTCAGTGATTGTATGTTGTTTTCTATGTCTTGTTCCCTTCCTTTAATTCTTTAAATTTGTGTTTTGGTACTTGTTGGGTGAGTTTGGAACAGGTTGGTTGTCAGTTGGTATAAGTGGTTGCTGCCCAGATTTTGGCTTCTTCGCTCGAGTAAGGCTTTTTATGCTCGAGCGAGCCTTGGGTATTTGCTTCTTCGCTCGAGCGAGGTTTCTTGTGCTCGAGCAAGGATTAAGAGTCCTCAGATTTCTTTCTCAGACATAGCTTTCGCTCGAGCGAGCATTCTTGCGCTCGAGTGTGCGTCTGCGTTTGTGGCAGACCTGAAACTTTGCATTGTGCGCTCGAGCGACGCTTCTTGTGCTCGAGCGAGGCCATTGGTTGTGTCTGGTCACTCGAGCAACAACTCTTTGGCTCGAGCGAGCCTCGCATATATCAGTTCGCAACAACGTGATTTTATATCACTTTTTGTTCTCTTTTTCACTCAAAACCCTAATCTAGCTATCTCTCTCTCTCTCTCTCTCTCTCTCTACAAATACTCCATGATCTAGAGCCCTTATACCCTACTTCCTTTGTTAAAAAGAGAGAGTATCGCGTGGGCTTCCTTTTGATCCGAAAAAGTTCAAGTTGTGCCGAAGCTATCTCACTCATGTCCTAATACAATGGACAACTGTAATTCATACCACATAAGCACATAATCACATAAACACATACAAACTTCATTTCTGGATAATGACCGTCCTATGACGTCGCTAGAGTTCCAGTTAGAAATGACAGTGATCAAGTGCCTTTCCAATGGGACTCCAAGAAACCCATGGACCCGATCAACATCCTAGAAATTAAATCTCATACCCATATAGTCACATAAACATGTTATCATATGAGCACATAACATCATACTTAAGTCTCTAACAAGCGAGACAAATCCATTGTGGTACTAACCACTTCCTACGTACCCAAAGTATTCAAACCTCGCTCTGGTACCAAGTTGTAATGCCCTCAAAATATTATTTAAATCAACCATTCATAAGATTCATTGACATAATAGAAATGTTTTATTTCATTCATCAGAGTCTATATTACAAATGATATTACACGCGTTTGTAACAACGCCTGCGTGGGACCTCGCTACAGTTTGGGCTCCCTTTTTGTTTGTTGCGGTTCTTAATCTGAACCAAAGAGTCCAACTCTGGCAAATCGTTTTGAGAAAACATATTTTTTGAAAGAAGTGCCAAACATGGACTGCTTTGCCAGATACAAAGTCGCCACCTAAATATTTTAAAATGAGGAAATTTAGGAAACCCTGACTCGGTGCCAAGGCCACGTGTCCGTCATCACCAAAGTGGTCTTGGCTCGGGAGCTTGGGTACGATCGGGGAAGGTCAGCTATGAGCACCCCCTTTCGCCCGGTCCGAAGACCGGCCTCTACTAACCATGATATCCGATTTTGAAAACGCTATGTGTTCTTATTCCAGTTATTAGCCTAGAATTACTATGTTGTGCGCATAGCAAACAAGTATAGACTAGATTGCCTAATTTGGAAATAAGCATTGCATATCCGTTTGTTTGGAAAACGCTTTGGGATTTGCTACTCGCAAGTAGGCTAAAACACGGATTTCAATGAGTTTTTCCAACTCAAACAATCCAACCTCCACCCACAGACATTCAAGCAGTTTAACACATAAGCATTTAGCCGCATGGTAAGCATGCTGTCATGTCAACATTCACACGCATGCGAGATGCTAAAGCATAAATACTTACATTGTACTCCGTGCCAAAACAATAAACTAGTTAGCAAACATGCATGGCCTAGCTCATGTTAAAGTGACTAATGCAACACATGCAAGGATGCAATTTAGAGTAGGCTCGGCTAACCCTAAAATGGCATGTGAAATGCAATCATTCGATACACGTATTCAATTTGGAATCGAAAATACAATGCAGTTTGTATGATGTACCGAGCCCGGTGCATGTAAACAAATGCATGAATGCACGCATGCATAGCATAAGGTATGCTAAAATAAACGTGCCCTAATCTACCATCAAAGCATGTAAATAAAAGGGAAGAAAGAAGTGGGGGTTGGAAGACATACACACACTCACCCACACTTATTACAAATACGCCCTCACTCGGAGGGACCGAAAGAATAATACAGATTAATTAACTACGCAAGCTAATTAAATAATACAGACCCATTAAATTAATTAAACAAATTAATTAATCTAATTAAAATAGTAAACCGCCTCGGGAAGAGGGCCAAATGCAGCGCATGCTCGGGACTTGCTCGGAATCACACCGCCATGCATAGTCTGCCTCTGTTTTCCCTGCTCTACCCTTCTGAAGACTGCCAAAGCCTAAGGGATGCTTCTCTGGACACTGGAGATCATCACCGGCTGAACAGAATATCCACCGGCTGCTGTATGTGGCCATCGGCACAAAATTCATCCATCGGCTGATAATTTACTGCCGGTCGGCACTTAACACTGCCGGTCGGCAAAGAATGCCTGCAGAACCTGCAACTCATAGCAGCAGAGGGCAAAACTTGCATGGCAATGCAATTCAAGCAATGTATGCACCAAACACATTCCTTATCATGTTTATGACTCAAAGGAGGATGTGCCTCGATTCTCGGGCCACCAATCATGCATTTCTATGCATGATGGCCCAAAGAATCAAGTGTGCAATTTTCATGTCAAATGAAATGCAAACTAAACAATCAAAGAGCCCAATCCCCATCACCAAATCAAGGGACAAGGCATGCATGTCTATGTGTGCAATCCTAGGCATGTCAACTAGTATGCAACATGGGATGCAAACAAGAATGCTAGTATGCAAACACACATCCAAGGCAAGCATGCAAACCAAATAAAAGATGGACTTAAACATGAATTAGGCAATTCCAAATAGGCCTAAAACAGTGGCCAAAATGCCCAAAAGGATGGACCAACACTCATGCACGCATGCACATTTTAGGACTTAACACTTAGGCACTAAGCAAGCAACCCTAAGGCATACTTTGAAAGAGGCTATCATGGACACTAGGCATGCATCATAAGCTTTGGAAATCACGTTATAGAAGGTTCCAAACCAACTAAATAAACCAAGCAAAGCATGCAAAATGGTCCAAGCACTCAAGACTCACCAAAGAGGTAATGGACTACACTTGACACAACCACACATGGCATAACTTGAATGACCAAAAACAGAGTTTTAACACATAAAACATGGCCCAAAAGTCCACTTAGATGGCATCTAAAAGACTTGAATTCAAAAGCATGCATCATGACCAAAACATGGAGCATTCAACACAAGCTTTTAAAGCATTAAAAAGGCATGCAAGGCAAACATACAAGCATGTTAAAGGGACTGAAATAACATCTTAAATGGTTCCAAACCATTGAAATGATGAAGGCAATGCATGCTACACATGCACCTACTTGAAGCATACAAGCTACAATGCAAAGGGGCCATATTAAGCATGCTAAGATTGACCCAAATGACTATGGACAGAGCTAAAACATGGCATAATAAGCACAAAATCTTCACAAAGTCAAGCCCAAAACACGCTAGAACAAAGGCTAACAACCTAAGGCATATAAAGGGAACAACAAGGCATTACATGGTAGGTATGCTAAGCATGCATCGTGTACCAAAACCAACACACAACATGATTATATTATGGCATAATAAGCATGAAATGCAGCCTAGACATGATCAACACACACTTGAACAATGGCTTCCTTAAGAGACCAAAAATGGTCCCTTCCAAGGACAACAAGGAGAGGGGGTGGCCCTCCCCTTTTGGAGACTTCAATGCACCATCTCCACCACTGAAATCCCTCAAGATTTCAGTGGTGAAGAGGCCCAAACACCAAAGTCTCGAAACTTGCACAAAATGGCACAAAACAAGGGCCTTACAAGGCCTAAGAGGGGTCAAACTTCCCCAAAGCCCAAAACACTCTTAATAAACTATCAAGAGGGCCTAAAAACAGAAATTTTTTATGTTATACACTAAACACAAAAACAGCTTTAAGATAGGTGAAAATAGGATGCAAAAATGGGGAATATAAGGCAAGTTTCTCACCCTTGTTGACCTTCTTCACAAGTGTTGATGTTGTTGCTTCCTTGGGCTCAAATCTAGCCAAGGACTTCAAAAACAACCTCTGATCCTTGAAGACACCAAGAAAAGGTGAAAGACTAGGTGCTTGTGTGCAATAATATGAACAAATGCACCTAGAATACTTAAGGGAGAGAGGTATAGAGATATAATATGTATCAATCCTAGACCTAAAACCAGAGCTCTCTCTGAGTTGTTTTCTCTCCAAAAAGCCAACCCTAAAGCCAAGGGGGAAGGCCTCCTCTTATAGAGGAGGCAATCTTGTAAGCTTAGTCATTAAGCAAAACAAGAAGTGCATCGCCAAAGCCATACAGCTGTCTGAAAATATCTCCAAAAGCAGCTGAACAGTAGTCGGATGGGCAAAAATGTCATTTTGACAAAAATGACTGCCGGCCGGCAACAAAGAGTGCTGACCGGCAATGTACATTGCCGGTGGCAAGAAAAACCAGCCGGTGGCCTCTAGCTAGTGCCGTGGTGTGTGGGGATGCCTCAAAAGGCACTCCCTGTCCCTCCAAGGCAAAACACAAGTGTTTGGTGCAAAACCAGACACAAAACAGTCGAGTTCGGAGATCCTGAGGCAAGGCGCGTAGCCGAGAACTCCGGGAACTCCAAACGAACACAAACATGGATAATCACCGAGTGTTCCAACGGTGACGTCCAAGTCTTGAGGACGGTCAAAAATGGGGTGTCTATAGTTGCCCCTCTTTGACAAAACTCAAAAGTCATAACAATGACGGGAGTGAATGTCAAAGCCCAGAGACGACCCATTTTTGACAAGGCCGAAGACTTGGACAATCATGCAAGACAAACAAGGTATGCGCCCGAAGGCAGGGGCAAAATGCAAGACAATGCAAGAAGCCGAGCATAACTTATGATCATGCAAAGAAAGCTGTAATGAAGCACGCACGCGACAATTATAAGCTAGCATACCAAACTACACTACAATGCAGAAAGGATGTAAGAGAATTATGGAATTCTCAATACGTCTCACTCGGGAGATACAATACCTGTGCGACTCGTCCGGTTGCACCGGCCTCAAATGAACCTTACATACAATATCGTGCCTGCAAAGAAAGCAAACTTAACAGGTACAATATTGGTAGCAATATGCATGACAATGCAAAATAAATGCAAAATGATATACAATATATACAAACTAAGTATAAACAATGCAAATGATAATGTAATGCAATTGAAACTATGCAAACTAAATGCAGAGCAATTGAATCATGATTCAATCATGAGCGGTTCAAAACCATACAAATGTCAAATAGATTGATAGAGGTAACAAGTCCGTCTACCATAGAACGATGTCTGAACTATGAGTGATGCAGACGGACACAAGAACAAGTATTGGATGGAATGACATAAGTGGGGTAACGACCCGCTGAGGAAAGAACAATGATCCTAATGCCGGATGCAACAATTAAACTACAATGCAATAGAAATGGATAAATGATACAATGGATATGGCACGCGGGCCAGACCAAGTCTCGCCTAGGAAAGGCATGTACGCATACAAGCCATGTCTAACACAGAAAAGGTGCCGCAACCCTCAAACCAACATACCAACGTGGAATAGGCGCGTACACATGCAGAACTGTGTTTTGACGTGAAAAGTATGAGCACATACCAGACCAAGCTCAACAAGGAAAGGTGCAAGCCGTAGATGGAGGATGATGCAGTGGATGCATGCAACTAAAATCCAATATATGCAATATGCAATGGAATGGATATTTACAATGGATAAGTGAAGGCGAAACATGCGTATCGACGCAAGTGAAGAATGCACGACGATGCGGGTGGAAGCGAAACGTGCGCGTCAACGCACGTGAAGAATGCACAACAATGCAGGTGGAAGCGGAACGTGCGCGTCAACGCATGTGAAGAATGCACGACAATGCGAGTGGATAATGCGGTGGGTGCATGCAAACTATAATGCAATATAGATGGATGTTTACAAAAAATGCAATGAAATGCATGACATATGCATGGTTTTTTTTGGTTTTTTGTTTTTGAAATGCATGACATATGCACTACATACAAATGATGCATGACAAATGCAAGATTATTTACAAATGATGCACCGAAGGTCTTGCACCTTCCAAGGATTTAAGGTCTCCTAGACCGTGCGTATTTAAGGTCTCGCCAGACCGTAGCAAAGGACGGCGTGATGCGCGAAATAGCGCGATGCGTTAGACAACGCGAGTGCACAAGACAGTGCGATGCACTAAATAGCGCGATGCAATGCATGCCAAATGCAATGAGATGTGCACCTTAATGCACCAAAGGTCTTGCACCTCCCGAGGATTTAAGGTCTCCTAGACCATGATGCGGGAAAAGTGCAAGATGATGCAAAATGTGCGCGTTACAACCCGTGCTGTTGTGCAAAACGATGCAAATGATAATGCGTACCACGCCATACGCGGACATGCGCAACAATGAAGGTTTTGCACCCCCGAAGGATTTAAGGTCTCCTAGACCGTGCGTGTTTAAGGTCTCGCCGGACCGGGTGGGGCAATGCATGATTTGAGATGCGGTGCACAAGACAGTGCAATGCGCAAGATCACATGATGGAATGCGTGTCAAATGCAATGAGATGCGCAAAACAGCGTGGTGTGTTCAGACAACGTGAATGAAGGTCTTGCACCTCCCAAGGATTTTAGGTCTCCTGGACCGTGACAAACAGGACGGTGTGATGCGCAAAATGGCGCGATGCGATGCATGCCAAATGCAATGAGGTGTGCAGCTTAACGCACCGAAGGTCTTGCACCTCCCGAGGATTTAAGGTCTCCTAGACCGTGCGTGTTTAAGGTCTCGCCAGACCGTGACAAATAGGACGGTGTGACGCGCAAAATAACGCGATGCGATGCATGCCAAATGCAATGAGGTGTGCAGCTTAACGCACCGAAGGTCTTGCACCTCCTGAGGATTTAAGGTCTCCTAGACCGTGCGTGTTTAAGGTCTCGCCAGACCGTGTGGGGCAACAATTATACAACATTTTAAGCGAATGCTATGCAAGCAAGTAAACTTGAACCAAACTACACCTCATGCAGAAAGGATTAAGAGAATTACACAATTCTCACGACGTCTCACGCGGAGAAGGCTAAAAGCGACTACCGAGAATACCCGGAGTCTCAAACATCTCTCAGCGTATCGCACGTAGGAGAGGAAAAAGTGAAGCAAAAAGAAACCTCTCAACGTAGTACACGTGAGAGAGGAAAGAGAAAAGCCTCTCAGCGTAGTACACGCGAGAGAGGAGAGACAAAAGCAAAAAGAAACCTCTCAGCGTAGCACACGCGAGAGAGGAAAGACAAAAGGCCTCTCAGCGTAGTACACGCGAGAGAGGAAAGACAAAAGCAAAAAGAAACCTCTCAGCGTGGTACACGCGAGAGAGGGGGGGGCGAGACAATGCACGTGACAAGCGAGACCACGCGAGTCACAAAAGGGATGCAAGACACCGCGAATGAGACACGCATGCCAATGCAAATGAGACACGCATGCCAATGCAAATGAGGCCAATGTGACACGCATGCCACACGGAACGAAAAATGTAAGTGAATGAGACAAATGAGACACGCACGCCTCATAAGATGCAAGACAATGCAAACGGACTTAAATGCGTGACAACGCACGTGTTTCGGAATGCATGACGATGCATGGTAAGAGAATGCACAACAATGCGAACGAAGCGCGAGGCGACGTATGTATTTGAAACGCATGACAATGCTGGTAATAAAATGCATGATAATACATGACGACGCAATGCAACGCACCGATTAGTGTGATGAATGTATGCAACGCACACGGGGCAACTTTTGAACCTTGTAAAAGCTAAAAGGATACAAAAGGATACACCTTTGCAAGAATTTGAATGCCGCGCACGGAAGACACGATCCGAGGTCAAAACGGAGGCCGGTTGAGCATCGGAGATACACTTTCTTGCACTTTCTTGGGCTATGAAGACCAGAAACCACTCATATGGCCTAAACAAGGCTGTGGGAACATCACCGGCTGGGATAGGAGGCCACCGGCTGTCCATCGGCTGCAAATAAATTCCATCGGCACAATATTCTGTCGGCCGGCACAAAATGTTGCCGACTGGCAAAAAGTTGCTGAGTCGGGGCAGATTCGACTTTTCGCTTCGGGTGTTTTAAAATAGGGTTTCTAAACCCTATTTTCTTATTTCTCCTCCGCCGAAAACCATCTCTCTCTCTCTCTAGAGCCTTTTTCTCTCCTCATTTCCTCATTTCTTTGCGTTCTCGCGCCATTTCCGTCGTTCGATTCGCGAAGTTCATCGCGTTTCGAACATTTTCGACCGATTGAAATTTCATTTCGGCGCTCCCTTTGCCATTTCCGCCTTTTTGGGACTTGTTACCCTCGATTTCCTCTTCATTTCCATACCTTTTTCCCATCCCGACCTTTCCGGCCAGTTTCCACCCTCCCGGGGGTTGACTTTTCAGTTGACTCTTCGTATTCCGACCTGACTTTCACTTCTCCGGCCATTTTCTCATCATTCTCGACATGGCGGACGACATTCCATGCGGTGGGACTCCCTCGGATCATGAGATGGATCCCGAGGTCGAGCTCCTACCGTTGAGCGAGCGCCCGTTCGACCCGGCGACCTACCGGCCGGCGATTCATGTTCTGCCTCCTGACGGACTGCGCCAGTTCAGGAGCTTCGACATGGCGTTGGACCCCGAGCTGCTGCTACGCGAGCCTACCTCTCACTTATCCTTCGGCGCTTCCGAGGTAACATATTTTCTCTGCTTTATTTTCTGTAATGTAGAACTTTTTAACTGTCAACTGCCATAGCTGAATCTGTTCTTTAACTGCTTAATTCTGATATACTGTACACTGTAGTTGATTGTAGACAAACTCATAAGTGATATCTGTTTGAGACTGACACGCGCACACACACTGCACTAGCCCCGAATCACCCGAATACATGGCGCATAGTGTATTTCACTGTTATGCACACTGGCACCCGGTATTTGCTTGAATCTGAAAACATGCTGTATGCTGTATTTACACTGAACCACACAAAACACGCTGACACATCATACGTTGTAGTTCACCTACTAGCACACTGTAACCTGATATCTGCTTGAATCTGAAAAATGTGCACACATGCACCATATCTGTATGCTGATCCTCACAGGCACACTGACACATCACAGGCCGTAGTCCACCTACTAGCACACCGGCACCCGGTATCTATTTGAATCTGAAAACATGCTGTATGCTACATTTGCAATGATTTTCACTGTTTCTTCAAAAATGTACGTTTTACATTGCTTCGCAATTGCTTGTTTGAAAACAGGGAGATTCCCATACCATCCGCGGGTATGGGAACACTGTCGCTCGCGCGTGGTACGCCGAGCTACCCGACGCAGTCCACCGCATCGTGGACCAGGCCGGCTTTGGCGCCTTCTGTAGGGGACTCTCCAGGCTCACCACATGCAGACCTCTCCTCGCCGCCCTGGTGGAGAGGTGGTGGGACACCACCGATTCATTTCACTTATCCGCGACCGGGGACATGACGATGACCCCTTACGATTTCTCGGTGCTCACAGGCATCGGGGTAGGGGGTGATCCAATCCCCTTTGACATTGATATGGACGAGTGGACCGCGGCTCAGGTCTACTTGCTCGGCGCGGCGCCGCCTCTCGCGCGTCCCGGCTTCGTCCGGTACTCTTGATTCGAGGTGCAGTTCAGGGTCCAGCCTCTCCTCGTCGATGCAGCCCCGATGACTTAGGAGGCCGCGGAGAGATATGCACCCGACTTTCTCATGTTCCTGTTTGGGACGACCATCTTCGCCGACCGGGCGAACACAGTGCCTCTCTGCCTACTCAGCGCACTGGTGGATGTCCGGGACATCGTACGTTTCGACTGGGGTGGCGCCGCTCTAGCCACCCTTTATGGATACATGAGCTCAGCCTCCCGCGGCAGCGGACAGTTGCTCGGGGGCTACTGGCGTGTTTGGGAGGTACATTTCTTTTTCTGCCTTTCATTTCTGTTCTGTACTTTCTGTACTCTGCACACTGCACACACTGTAGTCTGTTTTACACTAGCTGTATACTGTACACACGGCACACACATACTCTGCTTTACACTGACTGTACACTGCTCACACTGTACACTCTGCACAATACACTGACTGTATACTGCTCACACTGTACACTCTGCACAATACACTGCACAACACACGGCTCTGCTATTTCTACTTTATTCTGTATTCTGCTTCATCTGATAAATGTACTGGTATTCACCTTGCAGTTGTGGGTTTATGCCTACTTCCCTAGGCTCGCCCCCATACCGGAGGCGGAGACCCCTTTGGTCGTCCTGTTCTCGCGCCGCTTTGACGGGAGATGCACCCGGAGGCCACGAGAGACATTCAGCTTTTTCCGCCGCTACTTCGACACCATCACCCCTGCCGAGGTATGTGTTACTTGCAGTTTATTTAAGTTTCACTTTTTCCGCTGTATATTTGCAATACCAGTAGGTAACAAACTGTATTTCAATTTCAGATCACCTGGCAGCCTTGGGCTCCAC
This sequence comes from Camellia granthamiana, assembly GCA_036172215.1. Lineage (NCBI taxonomy): Eukaryota > Viridiplantae > Streptophyta > Magnoliopsida > Ericales > Theaceae > Camellia > Camellia granthamiana. The sequence continues at coordinate 45,393,594 of CM069905.1, read as the reverse complement.
TGCCAGCGATGATGCGGGATCGGTTTGCCGGTGCCGTTGAGACCTCGCGTTGCCGGATTCTGCTGGAGGGCCCGGTCTGTCGGGCTTGGTACCTGGGCGAGCGCTTCTTGCGTCAGACCCTGGGCTTACTTGAGCAGACAGTCCCGGTACACCCTCCTGAGCATATGAGGGATACCGAGCATTTCACCGCCGAGCAGATGGCAGACTACACCATTGGCTGGGAGGCAGAGGACTTCAGAGGCGAGGGCGATTACTCGGAGTACGTCCGGACCTTCCTGATGCGGCCTCTGAGCGGCGGCCGCCGGGCTGAGAGAGAGAGACCTGCGGCACCAGCAGCCGGAGCAGGAGCTGGAGGAGGAGCGCCGAGGAGAGCTCGAGTCCGCGGCAGGGGCGGAGTTCAGAGAGGACGAGGGACCGGTTGGCCTGCTCTACCCGCTTCATTGACTTTCTGAGGGCAGGGTGGGGCGACCTATCAGATCCCCTTCGCCCCTCCGCCAGCTGATCACGAGTTTGTCGGTGTCCCCAACTTGCCTCCGGTATGTATTACTGCATTTCTGTACAGTCATTTCATTTCAGTTTATTTGATATTCCACAGAATATTGATGCATCTGATTCTTTTGCAGGCGTCTTCTGGGTACACCCGGCAGTTACTGGAGATGAATGCCTCCATGACGGGGATGCTGCAGCGGACCTTCGACCTCCTGGCACTTTACAGCATTCCGGTATGTTCTTTCTGACCACGGCCTCAAACCATCCACAAACTGCTTCGCATAATCTGATGCACAACACTACACTGATAAACTGTTCATAGCATTCATACACTGTACTCATACACTGTATTCTGCACTGATAAACTGCTCACGGCACCCATACACTATACTCATACACTGTATTCTGTACTGATAAACTGCTCACGGCACCCACACGCTATACTCATACACTGCATTCTGCACTGATAAAATGTTCCATATATACTGATGCATTTGCCTTTCATGCTTTTTCAGCCTCCCTTCCAGATTCCTCCGGTGGGTGGCGCTCCAGCTGGACCTCCCATTTCTACTCGGGATGGCAGGATATATCCCCGTACCAGAGGGGGGCACACTCACGTCGAGAGCAGCTCGCAGGCTCCAGTTCCAGACGACGAGTCTGAGGCAGAGACGGAGGCGGAGGCGGGGTCGTCGTCGGAGGAGACCGGGGACAGCTCGGGCTCAGGCTCAGACGACGATGCTCCTGGGCTTCTGCCTAGGAAGAGGGCGAGGACGGATCCTTAGGCGCGAGACCATCGATGCTGCTACAGATTTTTTTGCTGCTTTTCTCTTTTTCTTTCTTTTCTTTTGGTAGTTAGATTACCTTGTACTGCAGCGAGTAGATTTTTATTTCCAAAACTATGTACTTAGAAAAGATGATATGAAATGAAACAAACTTTTTGTCTGAAAAAGTGTTATATTTGTACATATCTGCATATTTCATACTTTGCACTGCATTGCATCATGTTACACCTCAAATGTAAATGAAAATGATTTGTTGTCTGAAAATTGAGCACTTGCACTGTGATAATCGGATAACTGACCAACCAATTAATAGCAAAACAACTCATACAAATCACTGCTCAAACTGGACACACAGCCCATACTCCACTAGGGATTGATCTGTATACAGCCCATAACACAGCACTCGGTTCATTCCGCACACAGCAAACCTTGAACAAACAGCCCCAATCTGACAAGACGGACCACAAAAGCTGAAACGGTTGCAGTTGAAGCATACTCGGATGTCCCAAATTTTCCCTTTTCTTCTCCTGCCTCGCATGAATGTAGAGAATGGCACAGCATTCTGAGCACAAACGATTTTTTTGGAAAAGGGTTTCACGACCGGGGTATCGAGCCTACCACAGGACACGGCGAGACAGACTCAAACAAAGAAACAAAAGGCACACGACCTGACATAACGAGACATGCTCGGAAAAGACTCAAAACAAAAGTTGAGACCGACAAATCAAAAGACACGACACACGGACGTGTTCACAAAAAGGACTCCAGATCTCGAGGAGCCAATTCCTCCGGGTATTATTCCCACCCTTTTTGATTTGTGATACTCACATTACTCGGCCCTTAGGCTCGGTTTTTCTCACAAAACCCTTTTGCTCACTTTTTCTCTCAACTTACACCTCTCTATTCTTTATGATCTCATTTTTCATCCCTCCCCAGGGTGATTAATGGATGAATAGGAAGTCATGGGTTCACGCCCAATACAGCTAGCTCGCAGCCACTTCTCTTGGTAGATAGAGCACCTTTCTGGCAAGTATGTTGATGGGGGAAAGACAGAAGACCTGACTCAACGGTGCCCCTAGTTCGTCATTTTGACCATTTTTTTGTTTTCTAAAACAGTTTTGACCAAAATGAGAGTCGGATTAACGCACTTGTTCAGTTTTTGATTCAAAATCATGCAAGTCAGGCTATGAGCACTAAAAATTTTCCTTTTTTGGGTCCAAGAAATGGTCCAGTTTTGGAAAATGAAATAGTTTTCGAGAAAATAGTCAACCTCAGTAAAAATTTTCAAAAACTATTTTTGCAAACAGTCAATGCTCAACGAGCGCGGAACTTACCCTCGAGATATGCAACCTCGGAACGGAGGCAATAGAAAATTGCCCCTTGCTTGAAGGAGGGGCAAGGCAACGGAAAGTTGCCCCTAGTTTGGACGATAACTTAGGGCAACTTATGGCAATGCATGGCAACGGAAAGTTGCCCCTTGTTTGGATGATGCCGCAGCATGCTGTAAGCCAGTCCTCGTTGATGACGATCGGACCCTCAGACACGGCGAAGACGGTCTGAATCAATATATGGACACAGTCACCTGGAAGGTGTTGGTGGTCGGACTTCAAGAGGAAGTTGGTTATGTAGTTCCAGATTGCTGCAATCGAGACATCGGATTCGGAGGAGGCACAAGGTGATCAAAACCATTGCATGGACCGAGACGCTATGAAAGCGTTGGGGGCTGGACTTCAAAATGAAGTTGCCTACGTATCCCAAACATGGGAATTAAGCCTTACGTAGTTCCGGTTAAGGTACACTCGGGTATTTTAACCTTCACTTTTTAGGCTCTAACTTTTGCCAAGGCGCCTGTTGCAGGTTTTCAACCTTGCAAGCTATGTTTTTCTTTTCTTTTCAATTTTTTTGATTTTTCATTTCTTTTCTTTTTTTTTCTTTTGCATTTTTTCTTTTCTTTTCTTCTCGTATTTTTGTATTTTTATTTTTTGTATTTTTCTCTTGCTCTAACTTTTGCCTGGGTCGCCCTTCTGGGTTTTCGACCCAGCGAGCCTCTCAAAGGGTAAAAGTGTAGCAAGTCCATGCCAAATGGTTTTGAGATCGAAGCCCTCTGTATACAGGAGAGTGACTGTTGTCGGTTGCTTCACAAGCCTCTTCCAGTGAGACCTGGTCTTCTTGATTTGAGTTTGGTGCCTCTTGTTCGAGGGCTGCTTCAAATCTGGCCACACAGGCTTTACATGGCGGTTGACTGCTTGAACATTCTGAACGGATTCCAGGTTCGGAACAGATAGATGGAACCTTGAGGCTGAGAGCGATCCTAGGCTGCACAATCTCAAGAGCGATTCCACACAGGTCTTCACAGGACTACGCAAAATATTTTGTTTTTGAAAGTTTTTAAGAAAGCGACACATCGCTTGCGCTAAAGATAGTGTGGAACCAGTCTGGATCAAGCTAGGGTCCTTCTCAGTACTCACACTGACAGGCATGATTTCATTCATTAAAAGGCTCAACATGCTTCTCTTTCTCTCAATTTCGATCAAAGTTTTGCAATTCCTTCCTCTTCGTTTTTATCACCGCAGTGTTCAAAAAAAGTTTTTGAAAAACTTAGGAGACTACAACGGGTTCAAGGCACAAGAGAGCAGGTAGAATGTACTGTCGTTCCATTCACATCTTTCGGCACAATTAGCTCAGACTGAAAGCAAGCATGAAAACGAGATAGCCGCAGCTGTTTCATTCCAAAACCCTGATTGCAACCGGCTCCTTAACTGAGACAGACTCAAAGGGAAAACAAAACAGGTAATTACAAGGCAAAACGGTGCTCGAGGCAACAACCCCGGAATCACTTGGTATTCTATACAAAAGGGACTGACTCATTACAACAAGACAGACCTTGTAAGCAAAAAGACTGACTCAATATAGAGAGACAGACCCAAAACAAACAAAAGACTGACTCGACACCCGAGTCAGATTTTACAAAACTAGCATTGGTCGATGCTCAAAAATGCGTGCCAAACGCCACATCCAAAAATGCGCCAGGCACTGCCCGCAGGCGGTTCACCTTCTAATTACATACTCGCGGTATCTGTGTCCTCGGTATCTGTGTGCTCAAAATCCAAGAACTCTGTAGTGACTGATTTGGCCGAGGTAGGCGGGAGGATAACCTTGTTGTCAATCAAATCCTGTACTTCATGACGGAGGCGGAAGCAGTTATCAGTAGGGTGGCCGGTTTGCTGATGATTCGCACAGTACTGAGTGGCATCATGGCCTGCTGGAAGGGGTTTGGGGAGCGGCCTAGGCTCGAGGGGTGTAAGATGCCCCTTTTTGGCCAAAATCAAAAGTGCCCTAGACAAAGGCATGTAGAGAGGATGGAAGACCCTGCACCCTCGGGGCAGGTATTTCGGAGCCTGAGCACTCTTGCTAGATGCACTAGCGAACGGATCGGCGGGCGTGGCCTTGGATTTCTGATCCTTCCCGGATGCAAGGTTGGGAGCGGGAAGAACTTTTTTGGCATGACGGGGCCTATCCCGGTTCTCTAATTGACTGGTCCTGCCCTCAGGCGGAGTGGGGAAAGCATCCTCCACAGCTTTTGTCACAACTGCAGATATCTGTTGCTTGTTCATCCCCTCGGCTTTCATAGCCTCGACTGCCCACAGCAGTTGTTCGATAGGGTCGGCATCTGCCTTTGTTTTGTCTTTACCTCTGGCCTCAGCCCGATCGAGGGTTTGGGTAGATATTGGTGCATCATTTCCATGGTTGGAGGCCATCTCTGGTTGACTCAGTTCAATCACAATTCGCCCCAACAGCGGGGGCTCCTGGGATACAAAACTCCCGGCATATGGTGCGGCTGGCGGTGAAGCCGACATTCCGTAGGCGAGATCCGCCATAGACCTCTGGAGATCGCCTATCATCCCCATTAGTTCGAATGTAGTAGGCTCGCGAGCCTGATACAGCTGGGGGGTCCAGACCGGATGCGCAACCGGCAATCTGGGTGGGTGCGGCATATCAGCAGCAGTTTCGCTGTGTAAGGTGATTCCCTGATCCAACGCGGCCGTCATGACCACGATCTCTTCTGGATTCTGCGTCATGCTGAGACACTAGCTATCCTAGATCAACTCTCTGATTCTCTGAACTGAAACGGAAAACAAACAGTATTTCAGCCCCAGACAGATCGAACACGGGTGTAGCCGAACAACTGCACTCTACCATTGATCACTGTTTCCCAGAATTACTGTTCAAAACTGAACTGATACCCACATATACAACTGCTTCTCAACAATACTGACACCGGTGCCCTCGGGCCTGGTACCCAATCTTGCAAACTGACATGTGCGTTCCCTGTAGAGATACACTCTAAAAGCACATAGCAAGTAAATGAGAGCCAATACACCCCTATGTTGGGGTAGGGTTTCCCTGTCCTATTTTGTCAGGAGCTAGGGTTTCACTACGCACACAGCGGTTTCAAACAACCTATAATCGGGTAAGCAACCTGTCCTAGTTTGGAATGGTCACTATGGATTTCGATATGCACTAGGTCGAATGGTCAAAAAGGGTGCCCGGGTAAAACCGGGGTTTGTGTTCCCATGCTGTCAGAGCCCATAACCGGTCAGCCTTATGGTCATGCCTTGACAAGACAAGCCTCCGGCAAACCGTTCAGGAATGGCAGATGGTAAACACTGTGTTCCTAGGCGCACCAATGCACATGCAATGCAAAGAAACACATAGATGAAATCAAAACAAGATATCACGAGTTCGAGTCAAGCTCTCTAAAATCCCTAGCAGAGTCGCCAGAAACTGTAACAACGCCCGCGTGGGACCTCGCTACAGTTTGGACTCCCTTTTTGTTTGTTGCGGTTCTTAATCTGAACCAAAGAGTCCAACTCTGGCAAATCGTTTTGAGAAAATAGATTTTTTGAAAGAAGTGCCAAACATGGACTGCTTTGCCAGATACAGAGTCGCCACCTAAATATTTTAAAATGGGGAAATTTAGGAAACCCTGACTCGGTGCCGAAGGCCACGTGTCCGTCATCACCAAAGTGGTCTTGGCTCGGTAGCTTGGGTACGATCGGGGAAGGTCAGCTATGAGCACCCCCTTTCGCCCGGTCCGAAGACCAGCCTCTACTAACCATGATATCCGATTTTGAAAACGGTATGTGTTCTTATTCCAGTTATTAGCCTAGAATTACTATGTTGTGCGCACAGCAAACAAGTATAGACTAGATTGCCTAATTTGGAAATAAGCATTGCATATCCGTTTGTTTGGAAAACGCTTTGGGATTTGCTACTCGCAAGTAGGCTAAAACACGGATTTCAACGAGTTTTTCCAACTCAAACAATCCAACCTCCACCCACAGGCATTCAAGCAGTTTAACACATAAGCATTTAGCCGCATGGTAAGCATACTGTCATGTCAACATTCACACGCATGCGAGATGCTAAAGCATAAATACTTACATTGTACTCCGTGCCAAAACAATAAACTAGTTAGCAAACATGCATGGCCTAGCTCATGTTAAAGTGACTAATGCAACACATGCAAGGATGCAATTTAGAGTAGGCTCGGCTAACCCTAAAATGGCATGTGAAATGCAATCATTCGATACACGTATTCAATTTGGAATCGAAAATACAATGCAGTTTGTATGATGTACCGAGCCCGGTGCATGTAAACAAATGCATGAATGCACGCATGCATAGCATAAGGTCTGCTAAAATAAACGTGCCCTAATCTACCATCAAAGCATGTAAATAAAAGGGAAGAAAGAAGTGGGGGTTGGAAGACATACACACACTCACCCACACTTATTACAAATACGTCCTCACTCGGAGGGACCGAAAGAATAATACAGATTAATTAACTACGCAAGCTAATTAAATAATACAGACCCATTAAATTAATTAAACAAATTAATTAATCTAATTAAAACAGTAAACCGCCTCGGGAAGAGGGCCAAATGCAGCGCATGCTCGGGACTTGCTCGGAATCACACCGCCATGCATAGTCTGCCTCTGTTTTCCCTGCTCTACCCTTCTGAAGACTACCAAAGCCTAAGGGATGCCTCTCTGGACACTGGAGATCATCACCGGCTGAACAGAATATCCACCGGCTGCTGTATGTGGCCATCGGTACAAAATTCATCCATCGGCTGATAATTTACTGCCGGTCGGCACTTAACACTGCCGGTCGGCAAAGAATGCCTGCAGAACCTGCAACTCACAGCAGCAGAGGGCAAAACTTGCATGGCAATGCAATTCAAGCAATGTATGCACCAAACACATTCCTTATCATGTTTATGACTCAAAGGAGGATGTGCCTCGATTCTCGGGCCACCAATCACGCATTTCTATGCATGATGGCCCAAAGAATCAAGTGTGCAATTTTCATGTCAAATGAAATGCAAACTAAACAATCAAAGAGCCCAATCCCCATCACCAAATCAAGGGACAAGGCATGCATGTCTATGTGTGCAATCCTAGGCATGTCAACTAGTATGCAACATGGGATGCAAACAAGAATGCTAGTATGCAAACACACATCCAAGGCAAGCATGCAAACCAAATAAAAGATGGACTTAAACATGAATTAGGCAATTCCAAATAGGCCTAAAACAGTGGCCAAAATGCCCAAAAGGATGGACCAACACTCATGCACGCATGCACATTTTAGGACTTAACACTTAGGCACTAAGCAAGCAACCCTAAGGCATACTTTGAAAGAGGCTATCATGGACACTAGGCATGCATCATAAGCTTTGGAAATCACGTTATAGAAGGTTCCAAACCAACTAAATAAACCAAGCAAAGCATGCAAAATGGTCCAAGCACTCAAGACTCACCAAAGAGGTAATGGACTACACTTGACACAACCACACATGGCATAACTTGAATGACCAAAAACAGAGTTTTAACACATAAAACATGGCCCAAAAGTCCACTTAGATGGCATCTAAAAGACTTGAATTCAAAAGCATGCATCATGACCAAAACATGGAGCATTCAACACAAGCTTTTAAAGCATTAAAAAGGCATGCAAGGCAAACATACAAGCATGTTAAAGGGACTGAAATAACATCTTAAATGGTTCCAAACCATTGAAATGATGAAGGCAATGCATACTACACATGCACCTACTTGAAGCATACAAGCTACAATGCAAAGGGGCCATATTAAGCATGCTAAGATTGACCCAAATGACTATGGACAGAGCTAAAACATGGCATAATAAGCACAAAATCTTCACAAAGTCAAGCCCAAAACACGCTAGAACAAAGGCTAACAACCTAAGGCATATAAAGGGAACAACAAGGCATTACATGGTAGGTATGCTAAGCATGCATCGTGTACCAAAACCAACACACAACATGATTATATTATGGCATAATAAGCATGAAATGCAGCCTAGACATGATCAACACACACTTGAACAATGGCTTCCTTAAGAGACCAAAAATGGTCCCTTCCAAGGACAACAAGGAGAGGGGGTGGCCCTCCCCTTTTGGAGACTTCAATGCACCATCTCCACCACTGAAATCCCTCAAGATTTCAGTGGTGAAGAGGCCCAAACACCAAAGTCTCGAAACTTGCACAAAATGGCACAAAACAAGGGCCTTACAAGGCCTAAGAGGGGTCAAACTTCCCCAAAGCCCAAAACACTCTTAATAAACTATCAAGAGGGCCTAAAAACAGAAATTTTTTATGTTATACACTAAACACAAAAACAGCTTTAAGATAGGTGAAAATAGGATGCAAAAATGGGGAATATAAGGCAAGTTTCTCACCCTTGTTGACCTTCTTCACAAGTGTTGATGTTGTTGCTTCCTTGGGCTCAAATCTAGCCAAGGACTTCAAAAACAACCTCTGATCCTTGAAGACACCAAGAAAAGGTGAAAGACTAGGTGCTTGTGTGCAATAATATGAACAAATGCACCTAGAATACTTAAGGGAGAGAGGTATAGAGATATAATATGTATCAATCCTAGACCTAAAACCAGAGCTCTCTCTGAGTTGTTTTCTCTCCAAAAAGCCAACCCTAAAGCCAATGGGGAAGGCCTCCTCTTATAGAGGAGGCAATCTTGTAAGCTTAGTCATTAAGCAAAACAAGAAGTGCATCCCTCCATACACGTGTATGGAGGGGAAGCCAAAGCCATACAGCTGTCTGAAAATATCTCCAAAAGCAGCTGAACACTAGTCGGCTGGGCAAAAATGTCATTTTGACAAAAATGACTGTCGGCCGGCAACAAAGAGTGCCGACCGTCAATGTACATTGCCAGTGGCAAGAAAAACCAGCCGGTGGCCTCTAGCTAGTGTCGGTGGTGTGTGGGGATGCCTCAAAAGGCACTCCCTGCCCCTCCAAGGCAAAACACAAGTGTGTGGTGCAAAACCAGACACAAAACAGTCGAGTTCGGAGATCCTGAGGCAAGGCGCGTAGCCGAGAACTCCGGGAACTCCAAACGAACACAAACATAGATAATCACCGAGTGTTCCAATGGTGACGTCCAAGTCTTGAGGACGGTCAAAAATGGAGTGTCTACAGCGTTACACTTCCATAAATGTTCATTTTGAAACTATAGCATGTAACTCTAATTGAGAACAACAACATAAATTCCCTAAGGGCTTATATCTTTCAAAGACTTTGCTTGGTTACAACAAAAGAAGAGTCTAGTCTCTATACAAGTAAAGCCCTTGGCTTGAATAAACATTCAACTCAAAAATAAAATCACAAAAGTGGAGCCTTCAGCCCCTAAGCCTCCCAACCTATGCCCTCGGAGGTGGCATGTCACCTGTACCTGAAAATGGTTTTCCGAAGTAGGGTGAGCCAAAGCCCAGCAGAGATATGCTAAACCATATATGAAAATTAACTAAAATATAAGCACCAGACAAATGTGCGACATTCTTAATCAACACATATTCTTTTCAAGGTCATTCAATATAGTTAACCAATATTTCAATTCATTTCCATTCTTCCATTTCGGGCAAATCAATTAACCAAATTCATTATTATCAAATCAACCAATATGAGACTACAACTCAATGGTTCACAATGTAACACATTCATCAATCTAACACTTCTATTTCTTGCCATTTTACGGAATTACGTCTGAGGGAATCGGCACCCATAAATATATAAGATTTTGGGACTTTCACCCTGGACACTCCGGCCAAATTAATTATCAATGGAGTCCATCCCCTATCTCCTCCCAAACAATGGAGTACATCCCCTATCTCCTTCCAAACAATGATACATATACAATTTATTTAAACTCTTTGTCATATACAATGACTAATCAAAACACATATTCAATGGTTTAATCAAACCGTCATATTCAATGACAATACCCATATGACTAGTTTCAATTTACCTAGTCCTCATGCAGTTTCTACAACAATCACAGCTATCCTCCACCGATAGCCCAAAACAAATATTTGTAAACAGATAAATAAATCCATCAACAGATAATTTATCATATTTTCCATAGATGAGTGATTTGTCAAATCCAACTGCACATCTCATTTGTGTATTCTTCTAATTTCATATTTCTTATAACAATTTCATTATTTACACCAATAATTTATTTAATTCAAATTAGGGCTCCCCCTTTCACAAATATTACACCTAAAACCAAATTTCACCAGTTATACCCAAGCAATAACATATTCAAGGCCTCTTATACACATATGGTACCAAAATGGAAAATGCATCTTTCAAATATCAAAACCTTAACCTTAACTTCACCCAAAAATCGATGAATTAGGCTAGGAATATCTATCTCTCCGTTGTTAACCAAAGATCGAGCCTCGTATAGAGTGAGCCCACACATCCGTCCCAAAGCTTCGATGTGGCCAAAATGGGGCTGAGGTATGATTTCCTCATTGCGCCGGGATTCCATTAGCACCTAAAACTCTTCAATTGTCGAACACATTCATTTGTCCCCCAAAGCTAAAGACATGTGTAATCGGGTTCCAGCATCTAGCCGCAGCATAAAGAAACAGAAAACAAAGCGGAGAACGGCTCAGCGGGAAAAGTGCATTTATGTCGAAACCCCAAAAATTTACCTTTTTTGAGCTGTCTAAAGTCGCAATCCAATCTGAGAGTTTTTCAGCGACAAATGGCTCCATTTGTGAAGAATTTGCAGCTGAAATGAAGAAATCACAAGGCTCAACCTTTTGTAGAAGATAAAGTAGTGAGTGGAAGCCAGGTGTCAACAATCTGGAGGTCCTTTACATTGATGGCTGGCAGGTAGCCGGCAAGCCACATTGGTTGCCGGCAAGAGACATTGGTGGGCGGCACGCCACCTCTCATGGTCGACCTGTGGCCGACAACCCCTATTTGTGGTCGACAGTCTCTTACTCTGACCTGCTATCCACCTGTGTATTGGGAATTGCTAGAAGCATATGTTTTGTTTTGATCTTCGAGTGTTTTAAGGTCTTGTTTTGAGTCTTTTCGGCTTTAGCAAGTTTGTTATTTTGTATTTATGTTGTTGTTGCGTTGTTTTTGGGTTATCAAGTTGTATATTGTTTTGTTTATCGAGTTGTATATCACTTTTTATATTTTAGTTGTTGGTTGGTTCATTACCCGATTAAGATTTTGTTTCAATCAAGAGTGTTATCTTGGCTAATTCATTTCTGCGGCCTTTTCATGCTATATGCTATATGGTCCTTGTGATGCAAAATACAATACTTTCTTTTCATAAAAAACTGTGAAGTTTTATTCCGATTATGGCTTTTTTCAAAAGAGGAGTACAAGTTTTAAAGCAAATAAAACCTGTCCGAAGCTATACAATGTGCTAATGCTATAAACAAAAATAAACTAAGCAAAAGTACAAAAAAATCAGCGCCAGTAGCCTCATGCTCTAGAGGCTCTCTTCGTCCTCTTCCTCGGAGGAGAGGACTCTGGGGCACTGTCTCTATCAGCGCCACTGTCTGAAGCATACTTCGAGCCAGAACCAAAACTAGCATTGTCTCTGCTGTCTGGCCCGGAACCCTCCTCAGCATCGTCGCCTCCGCTCACGTAACCTGAGCTGGCGTCATCATCTCCACTCTTGGATGACTCAGAATGCTAACTCGTTGCCTTCTCAGAGTCGCTCGTCTCAACATCATCATCGCGCAAGATGGGCTCTGGAGGACTGCTCTGGCCTTGAGCACCTCTACCTCTGCCTCTCCTCCCTGGGTGATCAGTATCTGTAATGAACATATCTGAAATGAAATATGGGACACAAACATAAAGAATGGTCCATACTTGAGTCGGGTCTCGGACCTCGACAAGCTCGTGACCAGCTGTTGCTGGCTCAGTCGGAACCTGGTAAGCATCTCTGGTATGCCGCCAGCATGTCAGCATGGTAAAAAGCTCTGGCCATCAGGTCCTCTATCTCACCCGGGAACCCCCTCTAGCACAGGCCCTGGTCGCCCTGGTCACTCTGGGCATCTCTCTCGTAGCAGGAGCTCTCGCCTCCTCACCTCTACGAGCACCGGTTAGGGGTGGCATTAGATATGTCTAGATGAAGGTCGCATAGTCACCCTATGGTCAGAAGTAGTTAGCATCCAATCCCACCACAAACTGAGTGACCTCATCAATGGATAGGTTGTCTGCTGATCGCATGGACTCTGGCGGCGCCATCGGGACGATCGGGTCAGGCAAGCCTACAGTTTGGCACATGAACCACTCTCTCAGGAACCAGGTCCGGCAAACTGGGCCCTCAAGTAGAATGTGGAAGCGAGAAGTGGCTTAGGTCTCCCGAATCCCTGTTGGCATCGTGGCCCATGGCTGCCACATGATCTGCGAATAGAAGTTGTACAGATTATTAGTTGCTGTTAGTTGCTAAATGTGAATCAGAACAGTTTTAAAGCAAAAATAACTGTGTTTTGGGTTACCTCATGAGCAGCCATAGTGTCGAAGTAATGGCAAAAAAGCGTGAAGGTCTCGCGGGTCCTACGCTGGAGGCGGCCATCATACCTCCGTGAGTAGGGGGATTGCTAGTGGAAGGTCCTCCATAGGCTCTGGGGTGAGAGTCAGAAAATATGCATAGACCCACAGTTGCGGAGAAAATGCAGTGATATGTGATCAATACAATATGAACAGATACAGAAAGTGCTAAGTAAAAAAGCACAATGTATGAACAAATGTAAAGCAGAAATTGTAAAGCAGAAAATGTAAAGTGCTTTGAGGGAACTGAGATGCGTATGTACCTCGGCTCCCTTTTCAAAAGAATGAAATAGCCCTTACAGTTCGGACTCCACTTGTGTTGGTTCTGATTTTGATTTCACAAGTGCAATGTGAAATAATGGAAACACAAAAAGAGTCCAAATTCGGCAATTTCTTTTGGAAAATTGATGTTTGAATCAAATGCAAAAAATGGACTGCTTTGCCAGATTTCAGAGTAGCAACCTAAATATTTATTTTTGAAAAATTTAGGAAACCCATGACTCGTGCCAAAGGCCATTAGTCCGTCGTTACCAAAGTGTCTTGGTTCGGGAACTTAGGTATGAGAGGGAAAGGTCAATAATTGAACACCCCACTCACCTGATCAAAGATCGGCCTCTACTAATCATGATGTGGTTTTTATATACACTATATGCTCTTGTTCTATATGTAACATACAAGTATAGACTAATTTCACGAAAAGTTGGAACGTTTGATTTCATGTTTGTTTTGAAAAAAATGTTTTGAAAATGGTGATCTCATATATACATGAATCAAAGTATCCCAATTCAAGTGATTAGCCTTCATCCACAGGCATTCAAACAGGTATATCAAATAAGCAGTTAGCCTCATGGTAGTATGTTTTGAAATGACAGCATTCACACTTATGCAATATGCTAAAGCAAAAATGCTTACCTTAATGTCCGAAGGCGAGTCCAAAAAGAAAGCAAATAGTTAGAAAAAAATGCATGATCCTAATGTAATGACTAATGCAACACATGCAACGTGCAATTAAGGTTCCACTACTAGTATGGCATGTGAGTCAATTCAAGGCATGTGATAGCGCATGTATGCAAGTAAGGAGTTTGAATTTGACATTTGAATAATATGATGAGCCAAACTTTTATGCATGTAAACGAATGGATGCAAATCATGGAAAATGCTAATTAAACATGATGTGCCTAACCTAACCATCATAAACAGTGAAATGAAAGGGAGAAAGAATGGGGGTTGGAAGACATACAACTTATTACATATTTGTCCTCGCGAAGGAGGGTCTGAATGTCCAAATGTCCGAATAAATAATTATTACAAAGCCGAATGACTAATAAATGAAAAAGGGTTGTCTAATTTATTACAATAATAATATGCAATGATTGCTCGATGCTCCTCAGGAATTATTATGTCTGCCTTGTTGGGATTTGTTCTGTTTCACCCCTATTTACTGCTTTCGACCAAAAGTGTATTGTTTTGCAATTTATTAGAGCCTAGCTGACCCCAGAACATGACTCAGTCGAGCCCTAAATAAATTCAATACTTTGTTTTCTTGTGGAAATCTGTTTTTTGTACCTGAGGTGAAACAGTGCAGACAGGATATTCCTAGCCATGTTTGTCTTTGTTTGTACCCTTCTCTATCATAAAAATACTCAAGAGAGGGTTGGAATCATCTCCAAAACCATCAATTAGCAAGTTGATTGCTTGATGATCTCAAATACAATTTGGACAATGATCAATAAATGCAATGAATAAACAACCACCCCTCCCACCTATCATGAAGTGAATTCAAGAAGGGAAGTAGAGACACTTCAAGATTCATCAAATTATCATGAATTGATGTAAGACAAGCCTTGACATAATAAACTCGGTATAACGTCCGATTGAATTCAATTAATCATATTGGTTCTTTATGTCGATTGTAATCTAATTTTAACCAATTTTTTTTAGCCTTTTTTATTACCTTTCAATTTCTTTATCTTTTCTCTTGTTTGTGCAAAAGTGATATTTACATTCACTAAGTCCAAAACGCAATAAAGAGAAACAAGCATCAACTTAACCTGAGAAACAAATCTTATTATCTTCGGGAGAAATTACAAAGGAAGAGTCAAACTTGTTTACAAGCGATAAGGGATTCCAAGTCAAACTCAAGATGTGCAACAAGGACTAGTTAAACTCAAAAGAGTGATAATGACTTAGAAAAACTCAAACTTGAGTGATAATGACTTGAAATCCAAATTTGATAATAAGTGATAATGACACATTCCTTGGTGATTTCCAAGGGTCAATTAGTCCCTTAAAAGTAAACACACTGATGAATAAAGAGAAATGAAAAATAAAAGATTGTGCTTTAGTATAAGTGTCACGACCTAAACCTGCCCCTAAAAGTTTGGTCCATGACCGGCCTATACATAGGTCTCAAAACAGAATTTTAGAATAATATCTAACCACATACGGGGCCTTAGGCGGAAGCAATATCAATAAAAGACAACATCCATTGAGCTTGTGCATACATGATGGCTTAATTAGATTTAAGCATTTAAATACATTCCCAGAGTTCCATATACAATCACAGAATTATGCAGACCTCACACACACTTAAATAAGACTCCAAAAATTACACAACTCCTTGTAATCAAAATTAAGGCCTCAACACGGAGGCGTACCCCAGGTGGCTTGGTAGACAGGTAGACCTCAATACAATTCTAGTGTCAATCCTCGATGGCTCACCTACATAAATATACACAAAAAACGGAGTGAGAAAGGCTCAGTGAATAATAGCAATGTAAGGAGGTGAGTTAAACAAGTATAGACTTTGAGAATGTAAATATGCATATCAAACCATACACAGATCTTATTCGTAATCATATTTTAAAACGGCCTCAGGCCCACATATGATACAGATCGGCTTGAAGCCAAGATATGATACAAAATGGCTTTAAGCCCAGATATGATGCAGATTGGCTTTAAACCCAGATATGATACAGATAGGCTTTAAGCCCAGATATGATACAGATAGGCTTTAAGCCCAGATATGATACAGATCAACTTTAGGCCCACAGATAATACTGAACGGCCTTAGGCCCAACATATTATGTAGAGCGGCCTCAGGCCTAATAGATTATACAGAGCGGCCTCAGGCCCAGATATCAATAGATTGGCCTCGGGCCCATCATTAGCAAAACAAAATGATTCCAGATACACAAAGATATCATTTTTCCATAATGCACATATGTTCCATTTGTTCATCATGAATTCAGATAGTTAACTTGCAGATAACAGAACGTTAGTATTAACTATTAACAGTAAGCAAAACGTACTACTACAGTACTATTACTCAATAGTGCACAAAGATTTTCCCATGGTTTATTACAAGTCGACATAGTTGTCTTGCGAATAACATAACATTAATAATAACTATTAACAGAAGGCAAATGTGTCACTGCATTAATAGGGACAGAACAATTCACATCATAATGGCCTCGGGCCCACGTCTATTACTAGGGACATAACGACCTTAGGTCCATATCAATGTCATTAATGTAATCAAGCACAATATCAATGGGACATGCCATTCACAATTAACAATACTTAAATCCTAATTATAGGAAGTAAGTGAAATATATCATTACACTACTATTACTCACAGTGATAAGTTTCTGACAGCAGTGGGACGATATCCTCGTCTAGACTTACAAACACAATGCGCATAGCATTATAAGAATATACCCGATTCCTTACTTTACTCTTTAATCAATTAGTTATATCGGTTCTAAACTCATTAGTTTTCAATAAGTCATAATCCATGTCTCAAAAGATAGGAGGAATCGATAGGAAAATGGTTCAGATGATGAAATGGTACAAAATCGGTAGATAGAAAGTGAGCAACTCTCACTAATTTAGAAATATCTATTTATGTACTTAGAATTTGGGAGTGAGACCACCACCATTGGAAACGAGACCTCCGGGGGTTGATTTTAGGCTCAAGAATCACTCGAAACGGAGTCCGGATGCAAAAGATATGCTTGTTCAAGGTTGGGTGGACAGAGCTGTCTCCGCACGTGCGGGAAACAAGGCCGCACGTGCGGGACAAGGTGCTGTTTTAGCAGAATCAATTTTGGGGCTGGACATGGGCTGCCGCACGTGCGGGAAGACCTGCCGCACGTGTGGCTCTGGGCCAGTTTGGCTGTCCGAAAATGTTTTGAGCTCTAACACTTGATTTTTCCATTTTTAGGCTTGGTTTCCAACTCAAATCACCTAAAAACATATAAAATTGTCCCACAACGTGATAAACTATCATCAATCAAGTGTAATTTTATTTCAAATAAATCAATCTTTGCCTCAAATTAGAAATCCAAGTCTCATCTTTCCATATATTCAAACTTTCATAATATATGTCCAAAATCATGCAAATACATCTTACACATGGTTGATTCTCACACCAAATCTTATTATTCCATGAATCATTTTTAAGATTGAACCCAAATCAAACAAATTAAAGAAAATCAAGGTTCAATTCCTTGAATCAACCCATTTCATTCATGACCCAAAACACTAGTTCATTTACATACTAATCTTCCAAGTTAATCCTTGATTTCATGTAGTAGATGAATTATCTGCAAGGATAATAGTTAAAACCACATACCTTAATTCAATTCCTTACTTTTCCCCTTAATCTCTTCAATTATCTTCAAAAACCAATGAGTGTTGAGTTTCCTCTTAGAGGAGCTTGCCTCTTCCTCTCTTCCTCTCTCTCACGGTTCTCTTTCTCTCTCCCCTAGATATTTTATTGACTTCAAAATGATAAGTTCACAACTCACATAGCATAACCATATATATGACAAACACATAAGCTTTTCACAATAGAGAGGGCCAAACATGCCTTTACGAATCGCGTAAAATCAAATTTCAATTAAACTTCTCAGATGACTCTAAAAATTATGCTGATCATAAATATGTCCTCTGTTCTGGTTTCTGAAGCCTCTAAGGCCCTCAATTTACAGTACCAAGTTAACCACCCAAATGTGCATTAACGAATCAGACAAATTAGATTTCCAAGTAATTTTTCCAAAATAGTTCAAAAAATTCCCGTTAACATACCCAAGTACTCAATTTTGATTTCTGAACCTGTAAAGGTCGGTAATTTCAATTTTAAAGCTGTAACTCAATAGATAATGCTTTAATTCAAAAGATAAAATCACCTTAAAGCACATTAACATATAGGTAAATAAAGATAATTTCTTATACGCATTTTGGGGTCGTTACAATAAGAACATGTAAACATTTGGGGTAGTGAACCTCCAAAGAATTTAAACCGTTAAGTATAGAACGTTTTATGCCTTTGGGGTGAATCTTCAAAGAGATTAAACCATTAAATATAGAACGTTTTATACCTTTGGTAATGAACCTCCTAAGCATAAAACGTTTTATGCCCTTGGTAGTGAATCTCCGAAGAGATTAAACCATTAAGCATAGAGTGTTTTATACCTTTGGTAATGAACCTCTTAAGCATAAAACGTTTTATGCCTTTGGTAGTGAATCTCCAAAGAGATTAAACCATTAAGTATAGAGCATTTTTATACCTTTGGTAATGAACCTCTGAAGAGATTAAGCCATTATGCATGGAAGAGTTCCTTTCTTATACTTGAACCACAATCTTAATATTGCAGAACTTTTTAATCGAAATAAGCAAAGAATGGAGGGAGGTTGCAGAACTTTTTAATCGAAATAAGCAAAGAATGGAGGGAGGTTGCAGAGATGATTATACGAAGTTGATTAATTGGTTAGTACAAACAAACTTGATATTTAAAACATAAATTGTTGAAATAAATTAAACAGCCCCCTAAATAGCATACAATAGTGCGGAAATTAAGCTATAGAAAGTGAGCAAAATTAAATATGATCAAGTTAGTAAACAAGTGGAAGGAAGGGTGGCTAACCCCTCCATTTTTACAACTTTAAATCACATAATTTAGATGTTGAAAAATAGCCCCAAAAGAATTTGAGAGAAACCTACCACTTTTACTATTCACCGTTGGAGGTTACTATTCATCCGGTGGGGTAAATTATTTAAAGTAATAAATTACAACAGTTTATATACAATATTTAAATTACAGCAGATATGTGAGTGGTGCAACCTTCCCATTAAGGTGATAAAAAAACAGTTATGAAAAGAAGTAAATAAAGTATTTAAACAAATTATGTAACATTTTTAAATTAAATGAAAATTTGCGCAAGCTCACCTTCTTGGGAAATGATGAATTATCTGAGTTACAAACTTTCTTTTAATTACTCTCAAGTCTGTGGAATGTGTTCTCAATTCTCAGTCCAAAATTTAGAATTACAGCTTTAGTGGTTGGTTTTTGAATGGTGTATTGATGAAATAGAAATAAAAATATCAATATCAAAGAAAATATTTTATTTTCCCTCTCTCTCTAAAAAAAAAAAAAACTAATTTTCTTTGTTTCTAATTCTTTTTCTCTCAAACTCTCTCACACCACTTCATTTTTCTCTCTCTTTGATCAGCCCCCCTTTACTCTATTTTTTTTATTCCCTTCTGAGCCTCTCCCTCTTTGTCTTTATATAAGCAAATTACAATAATATAATTATAGAATTATTATATAATGTATGGTTATGTGCATATAATATAATATATATATACACCTTATGTTTGATTTGGATGTCGACAGTCGAAGGCTGGCTGACATGAAAAGATTTTTTTATTATTTTCCTTTATAATATATATATATAATATAAAATATCTAAAATATATAATTTATACTAAAATACTAAACATATAATATAATAATATAACTTTTTATTATTTTATTTTATATATATATAATATATAATTTATACTAATT
Source organism: Camellia granthamiana (assembly GCA_036172215.1). Taxonomy (NCBI): domain Eukaryota; kingdom Viridiplantae; phylum Streptophyta; class Magnoliopsida; order Ericales; family Theaceae; genus Camellia; species Camellia granthamiana. The sequence goes on along the minus strand of CM069905.1, from coordinate 45,373,558 downwards.
TATATAAAAACACCAAAAATATGAATAAAATTACGCAAAATTACAAAAATACTAAACTAATGAAATATTTAGTATTTTAAAACAATTTGGCTATAATGGTGAAGGTTGGGATTAAAGTTCAAATTCCATCTCTTCTACTGAAGATTATGCGAGAAACACATTCTACTTGTTAGCATCGGGTAATCAAAAGAAAGCGCCCAAGTCTTAGGGCCGGTCAAAATGAGGTGTCTACAGTTGCCCCTTTTTGACGGAGCTCGAAGTCATTTCATGACGTAAGTGAATGTCAAAGCCCGAAGATGACCCTTTTGACAAGGCCATAGGACTTGGGCAAACAAACAAATGTGCAAACAATTAGTTGAACCCGAGGGTTGCCTACGTATCCTGTTTACAAGGAATCAAACCTGCGTAGTTCAGGGGCAAGATACAGAGTGATATGTAAAACATAACTTATGATCATGCAATGAAATGCAATCAAGACAATGATGTGACACTGAATGAAAGCATAAATGTTGGATGTAGTGAATGTGAGATCCAAACGCTTCGTCCGCGAGAGGAGGAAAGTGAACTTGAGATCCAAACGCGTCTTATGCAAGAGGAGTATGTGAACTTGAGATCCAAACTCGTCTTACGCAAGAGGAGTATGTGAACTTGAGATCCAAACGCATCTTACGCGAGAGGAGTATGTGAACTTGAGATCCAAACGCGTCTTACACGAGAGGAGGAATAGTGAACTTGAGATCCAAACGCGTCTTACGCGAGAAGAGTATGTGAACTTGAGATCCAAACGCGTCGTACACTAGAGGAAGAAGATATGGTAGAATGACAAGGGGAACCTCTACATGTAGAAGCCACTGATGCCACTTTTTTTTTTTTTTTTTTTTTTTTTTTTTTTTTTTTTTTTTTTTTGGGATCATATTCATAATTTTCCATATTCTTCAATGGGGTGACAGACTAGGTTGGTTCAATATCTAGAATTGAGGCGCATATATGCTACCTCAACCTATGAGGCTGCCATACAGATTTCAAGCGAGGGATACACCCCTGCGTATTTAAACCAGACTTTAGTCTTGAAAATTTTGAACCTTTTGCGTTCTAGGCATCGCCATTTGAACTCTAGTTTCCACCGTCACAGTTGGTCTCCTAAGAACTCATTGCAAACACAGGTAGGTGGCTATACCAGACCGCCTGAAGTCGTTTGGGCATGACAAACACCAAAGGAATTGCACCTCTAGAGGATTTAAGGTCTTCTAGACCCCGGGGGTGCACAAGATGGTGCGATGTGCAAGATAGCGCGATTGAATTGAAATTGTGTAGTAGATGCTCGAAGTGAGATTATTGTGCGATAGATGCACAGAATGAAAGGAGGAATTGTAAGTTTGAACCAAATACTGTATACATTTACCATATACAGACAAAATACATACATATACGGACATAGACACAGACATGTACATATGGTATACATATATACATATACAGACAAAATACACATAGATATGGACATACGGTATACATATATACATATACAGACAAAATACACATAGATATGTACATACGGTATACATATACAGATTCGGGAAATATTTTGTTTACGGCTATCAGCAGGAAGATGCCGTTACTGAGAAGGCATATTCTGTTTGCTGATGTCAGTGTGCATATGCAAAACACGCAAAAAGAAATGAAAAACACAAAATACATGGATACGAGGGTTCAACCCTCTGATCTCAAACTTAGTTTCCCAGTCCTCAACCACTGAGCCACGACACTCTTATGACAAAATATTCAAACAAATATATATATAGGTATCGAGACATATATACATAAAACCAAAACAAAACAAAAGAAACACTCGTTGCTATGAGGGGTCGAACCTCTGATCTCAGGCTTCTCTAAGTCCTCAACCACTGAGCCAAACCACTGAACCAAGCCACTCTTGTGAGATAATATTCAGACAAATACGTATATACTACAAAAATATACACAATATATGTACATATATGTATATAACTCTCCCACCTCTCTCTCTGTTTTTGTCTCACTCTCTCTTCCTTCATCTTCTTCGAGCGTCGTGTCTGGCGCGTGATTTCAACAATCGTGGCGCCTAACCGACAGGCTATCTAATCCTGCCCCGATTGTCAATGATCGTCTCGGCCTTTCTCCCTCTTTGTCTTCTTCTTCACTCTCTTCTTAAGTTAAGGCCTGCGAGAGAGAGAGAGGCAGAGCAAAAGCCTGCAAACTTTCTCTGCCACCACTTTGCAACCTCTTTCTTTTGCATTACTCTCCTCTGCCATGGCTTCTTCACACGGTTCTCTCACTCTTTTTCCAAACCTGAACGAGTCCACGATAGAAATGACCGATTCTGACTCCCTTGAACCTCAACCACGGGCTCCTCCTCCTTCCATCATTTTCAAATTTCCAGCGATGTCAGTTGAACAAATAATGGTGACACAGTTTGATATCGAAGCAAACTCGTATACGCTGAGGTCATGTGTGGGGACCGTGACTGCGGTCTCTAACTTGTCCCATCGACTGCAGAACAAGATGTGTGAGGTACATCAATTAAATGCATAACTCTCTCTCCTCCAACGTATGTACAAAGACGCTTGAGTAGAAATTAACGCGCCGAAAAAATAGAGCAAAGAGATGAAATGACAAGCCACCTCTGTGGCTTGATTCAGAGTTTCTTCGTACAACCAATTTGATGGTCGGTGAGGAATAATCTCCTTCGGAAGCTCTGCCAAGGCCGAGGCAGAGTCTTCAAGAGTTCCGAAGGAGTAAAGATGAATCGAGGCAACTGATGGTAAAGTCGGGCAACGAAGTTGTGTACAAATGATGCCGCTTGTAATCTTCGCCGCCGGGTGTAGACGCACCCCGTGGGCCTCACGCTACAGTGCAGACTCGAATTGTCACAGTTCTAAATCTTGAACCAAAGAGTCCAAATCCGGCAAATCGTTTTGAGAAAATAGATTTTTAGAAAAGAAGTGCCAAACATGGACTGCTTTGCCAGATACAGAGTCGCCACCTAAATATTTTATTTTTGGGGAAATTTAGGAAACCCTGACTCGTTTGCCTAAGGCCACGTGTCCGTCATCACCAAAGTTGCCTCGGCTCGGGAACTTGGGTACAATTGGGGAAGGTCACTTCGTGAGCACCCCCGCTCGCCCGATCAAAGATCGGCCTCTACTAACCATGATATCTATTTTTGAAAACATTGTGTGTTCTTATTCTGGTTATTAGCCTAGATTTACTATGTGATGCGCATAGCATACAAGTATAGACTGGATTGCCTGAATTGGAACAAAACATTTTGTGTTTGTTTGTTTTTGAAAATGGTTTGATGGTGCTACTCGCAAGTAGGCTAAGACGTGGATTTGCCACCCTCGGGTGGGCTTAGAAAAGATGATTTTGCCACTATCTAGTGGGCTTAAAAAAACAAACAATCAGTGTATTGTCCTAATTCAAATAACCCAACCTCCACCCACAGGCATTCAGGCAGTTATATCACATAAGCACATAGCCTCATGGTAAGCATGCTATCATGGCAGTCACTCACACGCATGCAAGGATGCTAAAGCATAACCACTTACCGAGTACTCCAAGCCAAAACAGAAGCTAATTAGAAATCCATGCATGTTCCTAATTATACAGAAATGCCTAATGCAACACATGCAAAATGCAATTATAGTAGGCTCGTCTATTCTAAACATGACATGTGAAATGCTACAACTAACAAGTATTCAGCTTGGAATTGAAATACAATGCAGTTAGTATGATGCGCCGAGCCCGGTGCATGCAAGACAGATGAATGAATGCAAACATGCTATCATACTGTATGCTAATTGAAACATGCCCTAATCTAACTATCAAAAGCTGGTAAATAAAAGGGAAGAAAGACTTAGGGTTGGAAGACATACATCACACACACGCACACTTATTACAGTTGTGCCCTCGCCCAGAAGGTCCAAATAAATATACAGTCCCAAATAAATAATACAGTCCGAATAAGTACAAAATCCTAATTAATTAACAAATTAACTAAGAAAGCAATAAACTAGCATGCAAGCTAGGGGCTGCCTCAACTCTGCTCCGGATGATGAATGATGCATGCTCGGGTTGCCTTGCGCGGAAATCCATTGCGATGCCCCGATTAGCCTCCGTTTACAATTAAGTCCAGAATGTTGTGCAAAGCTCTGAAAGGCTGTTGATTCTTGATTTGCTGCAACAGAGAGCAAGAAAGGGGTATGGCAATGTGTTTTCACATATGTATGCATACCTCGATCCTCGTGCCACCAATCACGCATCTCGATGCATGATGGCCGAGGAGTCGAATTGCACAACTCAATATGAGATGAATGCACATTAAAACACAACAAGACCTAAACTCCATCATGGGTAATTCGGAGTGTCGGCGACAGGGAATTGAGACACATTCCGTCACTCGGAGTACGAAACGTACCTCGTTTCCCGTGCTTGGGCTAACTCCTATCCCAAGCACAAAGCAATATGCATGGCATGCATGAATGCAACTAAGATACAACCTAACATGCACAATGCTATGAAATGGCATACACGATGCACGAGGTAACATGGCATACACAATGCTCTAACATGCAACCTAGTATACACAATGCTATGAAATGAAATGGCATACACAATGCATAATGGACTTACACCAACATGAGTGGACCTCAGCCACACTCACATAGGAGTCCATTAGATGAAAATGAGACACTCGAGATGCGTGCACACGTGCACGTAAACCGAGGACCAATCCTAAGGCACAAATGCCACTCTAACAAAGCATGGCAAGGCATGGAACATGGTATGGAAACATGCAAGTTTCAGCACTGAAATGTGATGCAAAATGATCCCGAAACATGGCAATATGGCACCCGATGCATGAGATGAACCCCGAAACTCAAAACTATGCACATGGAATGACTTATAGCTATACAAAGCATGCATTATTTGATCATGGAGCATGAAGACAGAAGCAAGGCAGTCCCAAAACATGAACTTTTCTAGTTCAAAGTGTGGCCAAAAAGTGCTAGCAATATTGGCTAGCAGACATGGTTTACATGGCAAGTGCATGAAGCATATGGAATCTCACCAAACCAGCAAAAATCAGTGAATAAAACATGTGAAAATAGGCCCAAATAACCACTGATATGCAACCATGGCATGCAAAAATGATGAGTTACTTTAGAGGGGTATACAAGGAGTTATTAAGCACATGCAAAATAGACATGAAGCATGACCAAGACAACTCTAAAAATCAAATATGATAGTCCCAAAACTTACCAAATTGGCCCTAAAATTAGTCAACAAGGCATGCAAGATAGGGCCTCTTTGGAAGGCCAAAATGACCACCAAACAAGTCAAGGTGAGAGGGGGTCACCCCCCTCTGATTTGGAGGCTCAAAATAGTTTCTTAGCCACTGAAAATCCAATGGATTTCAGTGGCTAGAAGGCCAAACAAAGCATGCAATTGGAGCTTAGGTGTAAGGCTCAAAATAGGAGACAATCAAGCATAAGGAAGCATGTGACCTCAAATAAGAAAATGCCCTTAATAAAACATGAATATGATGTCAAAACAAACCTTTTTTCAGTTTATAATAAGTCTCAAAAATGAACACAAATAGGGCTAATCTATCATGCAAAAATGGCCCTAAAAGAGAGAATAGAGACAAGGGACAGCAGCTGGCCCAAAATGGCAAAGAGCCCTTCAAAAAAGTTGATGAGGGGCTCAAAAAAAGGCACTTCACAGTTTATAGCAAGCCACGAAAATTAACATAAGCAAGGCTAAACTAGCATGCAAGAAAAAGGCCTAAAAGAGGGATAAAGAAACAAGTGGTAGCTGCTGGCCTCAAACAGAGGAGAGCCCTTCAACAAAGTTGAAGAGGGGCTCAAAAAAATCCACTTTACAGTTTATGACCAAGTCCAAAACAGCCCACAAATAAGCCTAAAATACCATGCAAAAATAGGCCCAAAAGAGGGTTTAAACACAAAGGGTGAGGAGGAGACCTCAAACAGAGAAAGACCCTCAATCAAACATGACAATGAGCTCAAAATAAGACTATTTCTAGTTAGGGTTTGAGCCCAAAAATGTAAGAAAATATGGCTTATAAATGGAGCAAGAAAAGACTAGAAAAGGGAGAAAGGAGACTCACCCTTGTAGAACCAAACTTCAACAACTTTTGGACCAGGTTTAGGAGCCCTCAGCCTCTGGAAATCAGCTTCAAAGGGCTGGAATGGAGTGTGGATGTGTGGTGCTATGGATGGTAGTGTAAAGGGTGCAAGAAGCTTAGGGTTTGGAGGGTTGAAGGAGAGAGAGATGGGAGGCTTGATGCAAGAGCTCCAAAGCAAATTTTGTAACCCTTCAAAATGGAGCTGGAGGGTCTAGTTTTATAGAGGAAGGAGTGGAGGAAAGGGGGGGGAAATCAAATTCAAATTCCCCCCCCCCCCAAAAGACCCCCCTCGGATACAGGATCTGGGGGAAAAAAGAGGGCATATCTGTAATGTACCTGGAGAGAGGATCATGGCTGGCCAGTTTTTTAGTGTTTAGGTGGCCAGCCGGCCTCCCCCATGGCCGGCCGGCCAGGGGTCAAAAGGGTCAAGCATGATTAGTGGCCGGCCATGCCAAAAAGATGGCCTCCCATGTGTGCACAACACAACTATGTGGTCAAAAACTGGAAGAAGTGAACCAGGAGAGAGAAAAACCAATTTTTTAGAGGGGTTCAAAAGGGTCAGAGACAATTCAATTACTGGCCGGCCATATCATATTGGTGGCCTCCCAGGTGTGTACAACACAAATATGTGGTTTAGGGCTAGAAAAAGTGGCCTAAGGGTGGTCAACATTAGCTTTCTAGTGAGAAAAACGGGCGACGGAGGGCGATGAAGAAATAAAACTGGTTGTCAGAACAATTACTGGCCTCCCACCCTTCTACAACCTTCCTAATAATGAAAATAAGGCCTCCGTAAAAAATGAGCCCAAACCGATGCAAAACGAAGGTTCGGGGGCCAAAACGCGCAGCCCGACGCCCCGAAAACGGACTGTTAGGCACCGGAAGTGGTGTTTGACCACCAAGTTGGTCTCTCGGACCACAGTGTCCCTCAAAAGGGAGGAAATAAGGTGTATACCAAAAATCGGAGCAAACAGAGGTGGTTAAGCGGTCCCGAACTAAGGCACACGACCGACGACTCTGAAAAACCGGAAACCGGGCTCCAAACGGGAAAAATGGCCTACGACCATGAAACGTAGCCCACGGCCACTGAGAGATGATCTACGAGACCCCTCCCTCCCTTCGGAAAGAGAAAATAGAGAAAACAGAGCCTGGTTCGCAAACCGAGGCAAGGCACGAAAGAGTTTGGAAGTCCGGAGGCAAGGCTCGCAGCCGAGACTCTGAAACCTCTGAACGAGCACGATATGCAACATCACCAAGCGCTCAATCAGTGACGTCTGAGTCTTAAGGTCGGTCAAAAATGGGGTGTCTACATCGGGCTGCTGTCGAAGAAGAAAGAAGAAAAAGATCCCTCACACTCTCTCTCTCTCTTTTTGTTTTTGTTTTTGTTTTTGTTTTTTTTATATATTCAGATAAATTAAAACCCCAACAAAAAACCCCCTTTTTTATTTTTAGATAATCTAAAACCCCAACAAAAAACTCCATTTTTTTATTTTAAGATAAACTAAAACCCCAACCAAAAACCCCTTTTGTTTTTTTATTTTTGTTTTTTGTAGTTTAAACACTAGCTTCAAATAGACTCTTTTCTTTTTGAAAGACTTCTCTTTTGTTTTTTATTTTGAAAAACAATGATCGGGGTTGAACCTGCTAGTTTTATCAAGTGTTATTGTGGATGATCTCTTCTTGTAAATATCTTGTACTGTGTTTCCATATGATGACTGGATAACACTTGCATGATAATCTTTGAAGAACACTTCTGCTTGAATTGGTTCATGAATCGGATAATAATATCAACCAGACAAAATGAAAAGAATACAACTTGATAACAAAAGAAACATAATGAAAACAACTTGAACATACTAAAACAAAAGACTTGGTAATAAAACAAGACTCAAAATACAACCACAACACAAGAGGACAAAAGGACACAAGAGGACAAAGGGAATCTTCTGGGAGTGCACTCCACAACTACAACACAATGTTTGGCCCACCCACCATGAAAGGCTATCATCACTACTCCATCTAAATTCTATAAATGGTACTCCCATAATATTGTTTTTGGCAGAAGAGCAAGGTTTTACATTTTGCTCTCAAAATGGAGATGTTGCCCACCAATAGGCTCCAAGACTGGATAACCACTTTGGATGGCTCGGAAAAGATGAACTGTTACGGTTTTGGCCTAAATGCTCTTTTTCCGTTGAGCCGCACTTCACTTTGCTTTCCATTTCTCCATGCCGCTGCTCCGTGTTGGAATCCAATCACACATATATTTCGTTTCGGTTCACAAGAGATGTGTCCGACACTCGAAGAATTTCAAGCATTGATGGAATCTCAACGTGATAAAGAAATCATGTTTCAACCCTGTTTTGGCCATGCTCAAGCTTTAGGACGAATGTGTGGGCTTACCTTACACGAAGCTTGATCCTTGGCTCATAATGGGGAACTAGATATTCCAGATTTGATTCGTTGGTTTTCCATCACCGGTGACAAAGTTGACCTCCTTTGGCAAGGTTATCGTCAGCATGCCTTTTGCTTATGTTTACTCGCACGCTTCCTTCTTGCCCCTAGTCGCGGTGGAGTTAGCATTAAATTGATTGAAGTAGCCCAATGCCTTAAGGAGGGTACGAGTTGTATGGGCATAGTGTTGGCCGAGACTTTGACGTGCTTAGTTGCTTTTTAACGAGGAGAGACTACTCGATTTGCAGGGAGTCCATTACTTCTCTAGGTATTGTTTCCCACCCTCCTTATTTATGATCCTTACAATACTCGACATTCAATCTCTATTTTTTTTTCTCCCAAAACCCTTTTCTTACTTTCCTCTCAATGTACATCTCTATATTCTTTTATCTCTCTTATTTTTCATCCATTTCCCCAGATATGGTTGATGGATAAACTGAAAGTGGTGGATCCTTACCCCGAGTACTCGGCCAGGACTTACTTTCTTCGTCCACAGCTAGTGGAGTTCTCCTTAGAGGGAATGTGGTGTGGCTGGATGCACAGCCGATCTGTGGCTGACATTGCTTGGCGTAGCCCCTGGCTTAACTTGGCTAAGATGAGTTACAGCATGTCCCGGCAACCAGGTATACAGTTGATTGGCCTTACACACTGTGTATTCTATTTTCTATTTAGGTTCAGATGCCAGTTTGGACATGATCAGATTTGTCCGGATGAAGGGATAAAGTACCCAACTTCATTTCCCGTTCATGGTTCGTACAACCTCAGTGCTTGGAACACGAGAGAATTTCTGGCCCCTGTCTTTACTTTCAGTTCCATCCTTCCTGACGAATACTTGGTTTGGCTTGAGGATGAGGAATAGATTAGGCTGACCTCGATTACAAAAACTTCCACAGGCATGAAAAAGAGACGGAGAACTGACACTTGACTCATCTATGCCTCTAGTTTATTGCTTTGTTTTTTCTTTTCAAATTTTTATGTAAAATCAACTTTGGTTTGGAGAATGTACTTGTGATAAATCAATAAAATTAAAGTGAATATTGAAAAGTTTCCTTTTGTGTTGTAAACAGTAAAGTTTTGAGAAGAAAAACAAAAGAAAACTGAATTAAAACTTTTCAAAACATTTTTTTTGTTGTTTTTTTTTCTTTTTCAGAAATGGTCACCACCGGATACATACGGAATTAATCCTAAGGCTGTACAGCCCCAAATCAGAAGATCATAACCAAGTCGACAAGTGGTGGAGTATGACGGATTGATTAAACTAGATGAACAGGACAGTTAGGTTGAAAAATAGTGATGGCCGAACTTCGAGATGAAGTTGCCTACGTATCCCAAAGATGAGAAGGCCTTACATAGTTCGGAGAGGGTTCACTAGAGTCTAATTTTTGCCAAGGTTGCCCTTTCAGGTTTTTGGCCTTGCGAGCTTGGTTTTTCTTTATTTCTAATTTATTTATTTATTTTTGTTTTATGCTCTAACTTTTGTCTAAGTCGCCCTTTCAGGTTTTCGGTCTAGCGAGCCTTTCAGGGATAATATTTCTTCAACTTGTCCATGTTGATCGACCGTGAAAACTCCAAGCCATCCAAATCTATAAGAATAATTGCTTCTTCAACCAGATTGACTTGATGATATAAGGGCCAGTCCAATTGGGTCTGAACTTGCCCCTAGGGTCACGGATGGGGGCTCGGTTGTCTTTGAGCATCATGTCTCCTTCCTTGAGATTTCTGGACTTGACTTTCTTGTTAAAAGCCCTCGCAATTCTACGCTGGTAACCTTGGATATGATACAATGCCTTCAACCTCCTCTCGTCAAACAACATCAATTTTTCAAATCTACTTTGTTACTGGTCCACGTCCGCTATTTGACACTCAACCATAATTCTTAGCAACGGTACTTCAATCTCGATTGGCAGAACATCTTTCATCCCATAAACAAGAGAATAAGGGGTTGCTCCTGTAGATGTTCGGATCGACATTTTGTAACCCCAGAGTGCAAATGGAAGTTTCTCCAGCTAGTTTCTATCGGTTTCAACCATTTTTTGCAAAATTCTCTTGATGTTTTGTTTGCAGCCTCAACGGCTCCATTGGTCTGCGGCCTGTATGTTGATGACTTACGGAAAGCCACGTTATATTTCTCAAGCAGGTCTATCACCTCTTTCTTGAAATGCGAGCCATTATATGAGATGATCTCGTTGGGCACCCCATACCGACAGATGATGTTGTTCTTGATGAACTTAGCCACATGCGACGCCTTTAGAATGGCATAGGATTGGACCTCCACCCACTTTGTGAAGTAGTCGATTGCTACCAAAATGAAGTCATGCCCGTTTGACCCCTTTGGCGTGACTGCACCGATAACGTTAATTCCCTAGACTGAGAAAGGCCATGGTGAAGTCATATTGTAGAGTTTCAACGGTAGAATGTTCATGAGATTGGCATGGATTTCACGTTTGTGGCATCGCTACACAAAGCCAATACAGTCCTCCTCCATGGTTGACCAGTAGTAGTCTTGTCTAAGGATTTTCCGAGCTAGCACCACCCCATTCATGTGAACTCCGCACTCTCCTTCGTGGATAGCTTCCATAAGGCGCCTTGATTCTCCTTTCTCAATACACAACTTATGCATTCCCAGATGGCCTCTTTTGTACAACTTATTTCCGCAGATGATGAATTGGATGGCCAAACGCCGTATTCCCCTTTTGTCCTTGGCACTTGCCCTTGGTGGGTACGACTCTTTGTCCAGGAAATTCTAGATGTCGTAATACTAGGGGTTCGTGTCTTGAACCTCATCTATCACGGCGATGGTCTCATACGCCGGCATATACTTCTGTTCAATGATGATCGGGCGCATCTTCACTCCAAGCAAAATGTCCACCATGGAGGATAAAGGTGCTAACGCATCAGCAAATAAGTTGTTCTCTCTTAGCAAATGCGTGAATGTCAATTTATCAAACCTTGGAATTAACACATCCAGGGCCTGATGATAAACCTTCATTTTCTCTTCCTTAACCCACCAATCTCTGTTAGCTTCAGACACAACCAAATTCGAATCTCCGATAACATCCAATCTTATTGCCCCTAGTTCTAGGGCAGCTTCCAAACCAGCAATACACGCTTCATATTCTGCTTAATTGTTGGATACTTTAAACTGGAGTTTGAAGGCTAGAGGTATGCGTGAATCATGGAGTGCTATGAGCAACACACCGATCCCATAACCATACTGATTAGACGCTCCGTCAAAGTACATTGTCCATGGTTTCTCTTCTATCTGCAGGATGTCTTCATCTAGGAATAGATACTTCACTGCTTCATCATCTCCTTCTACTGGGTGATCCGCTAGAAATTCCGCTACGGCTCTCCCTTTGACTGATTTGCGCATGACATACTTGAGGTCAAACTCGGAGAGAAGAAACAACTAACGAGCTAGCTTACCCTTAAGTGCTGGTTTCTCAAAAAGATATTTGATGGGATCTTAGCTCGAAACCAGAATTATAGAATGAGGTAACATGTAGTGTCTCAACTTCCTCATTGCCCAAACCAAAGCTAAGGAAACTTTCTCGAGAGGAGTGTAGCGAGTTTCATATTCTAACATCTTCTTGCTTAGATAATAGATGGCCTTCTCCACCTTCGCTTCTGATTCTTGCGCTAGCATGCACCCCATGGTTGAATTTGTTACTGATAAATACAAGATTAGTGGTTTCCCCAGTTCTGGTGGTGATAATACAGGAGGATTCTGAAGGTATTGCTTAACCTGCTCGAAGGCAAACTGACACCGATCATCCCATTGTAATTTTTTTCCTTTCTTCAACAGACCGAACAGTGGTTCACAAGTCAAGGTTAATTTTGAGATAAATTGTCTTATGAATTGCACCTTACCCAGAAAGCCGCGCACCTCCTTTTCAGTCCTTGGTGGTGGCATTTCTATGATGGCCTTGATTTTGAAGGGATCTACTTCAATTCCCATTTGTGTAATTAGAAATCCCAACATTTTTCCTGTAGTTACCCCGAAGGTGCTTTTCTGTGGGTTTAACCTCAGTCTATACTCCTTGATCTGCTCAAAGAATTTTTCTAGTGTGGTGTAGTGACCTCCTCGCTCTTTAGACTTGACGATCATATCGTCCACATACACCTCAACCTCCTTGTGGATCATGTCGTACAAAATGGTGGTTGCAGCCCGCTAATATGTAGCCCCGGCATTTTTCAGTCCAAAAGGCATAACTCTATAACAGTAGGTACCCCACGGTGTGGTGAAAGCAGTTTTCTTTCTGTCCTCCAGTGCTATCGAAATCTGATTATACCCGGAAAACCCATCCATGAATGAAAGCAAAGCATGGCCAGCTGTGAAGTCTACTAGTTCATCGATGTGTGGCAATGGAAAATCATCTTTCGGACTTGCTCTATTTAGATCCCAGAAGTCGACATAGACTCTAATTCTGTCGTCCTTCTTTGGAACCGGAACGATATTAGCCAACCAAGTCGGGTATTCAGATACCATCAAGAAACCTGCATCAATCTGTTTGCTGACCTCCTCTTTGATTTTTAATGCCCAATCTGGGCAAACTCTGCGCAATTTCTTTTTGACTGGTCGGGCCTCGGGATTACAAGGGATCCGGTGCTGTACAATCTCAGGATCTATTCCAGGCATGTCTTCGTAAGACCACGTGAAAACATCTTTGAAATCTTTTAATAAAGCGATTAAACGTTCGCGTTCCTCGGAAGATAACGTGGATCTGATCTGGACCAAACGGGGATCCTCCTCAGTATCCACATTAATTGCACTGATTTCATTTGTGCAAGGCTTAACGCGCCTCTCCTCCTCTTGGTCAACAAAAATTTTCAAAGCCCGAGGAATTTCTTCCTCTTCGTTTAAGTCAAAATTTTGAAAATCAAGATCAGTGCAACAAACTAAATGCATAAAGAAGAAAGCAAACTCTATGACATTCCATTAGTAAAGTCTGGGTCCTCGGGTTTATAGTTGACTCAAAAGAAAAACTAAAAGAAGACTTTGATAGGACTTTGGCAACCGAGTTACCACTCCCGAAAGTACCAGACTCAGAAGAACTCGAATCTGACTCCAACTCTACAAACTCGATGGAATCAGATTAGGACTTATTATCCGATTCAGAACTGTTGATGATGCCCTTTTCAAATTTCCAGATTAGGTGTGGAGCCTCAGATGCATCCACAATAAGTTTAGAGAAATCCGCTTCTGGTTTATCCCCGATCATTGAGATAGTAAAACTATCCCCCAAGTTGTCAGAGTCAGTTCCGACAGTAGAATTTGCTAGTAGGTCAGTTAGTGTTTTTCCCAATAGCTCTTCTTCTTCAACGTTCACAGTTACAGTCCTGCCTTGACCTGTATTAGTACTCAGGTCCATCTGCTCATCTTCCTCTTCCGACAACTGGTGCCCGAAGAAGATCTAGAACCTGGGATAGATTGTCTTTGTCTCCTGGCCAAACCAAGGCTTTGGAAATCCACAAAAGGGAAATCTTCCCCTTGGCGAACAAAGCGTCAGTTCAAGGTTCCTCGTATTGGTTTGTGAACTAACTCATATTGTTTTCCATCCTTCTGTGCTTTAATTCTTCCTCTCAACCCAGCCCACTTCTTTTGCCAATCCTCAGCAGTAGGTTTGTATCCCAGCCCAAAAGCGTGAGGGTTGTGAATCAGCCCCTTGGTAACAGCGCCTCCTTGCCTGCCACTCCTACCTAGTCCTGATCCAGGCATATGCCTCTATTTGTTCATCATGTAGATGGACTGAGCACTCACATAGATTCCGTCAGCTTCTGCTTTGATAGATTGGACTACCCGGGCTTCTGTTAGTGAGAAGCCAGAGAGGAATACATCTTCTTCCCCGTGTATGATTTCCATCACTGGTGTGGTAGTTCCCTGGGGAGGGTGGATCGACGAATTACTGTACACCGTAGCAATCCCACATTTGAAGGAGTATTTCACCAACTGATGGACTGTTAATGACACAGCTTTTATCTGATGCAGCCAAGGCCTTCCCAACAGTAGATTGAAGGTAGCCGGAACATCCATTACATGGAATTCTACATCATGTTCGGACAGGCAGATCAGGATATGGCTCTTAAATGTTCCCATAACATCCCAACTTGTATTATCATAAACTCGAATGGCTTGAGTTGTGGGTGTGAAGTCAACATGCCTCAAACCTATGGCATAAGAAATCCGTGCCGGACACACATTGATTGCCGATCTAGTATCTACTAACACTATCGGAATCCACTTCTTTTGGCTCTCCAGAGTTATATACAAGGGCCGGTTGTGGTTGGTACCCTCAGGTGGCAACTCTTTATCCGTGAAAGATATCATTGGCATAACATCGCCGGATGTGACTAACGACACCAGTTGATCAGCGGTAGTGTCAATAGGTATTTTGGTGTGATTCATTGCCTCTAGCTATGCTTGCTATGCTCCCGGGAAGCCATTATCAATCTCCAGATTGAGATATCTTCCTGAATCTTCTTGAGCTGTTTCAAAACCAGGTTGTCTTCACAGTCTTTCTCTCTGGTGTTATCAACCTCTTTGTTAGAGGATTCTGGTTGATCTACAGCTGCAGGTTTGAAGTACCGACCACTCCGGGTCATGTGATTGATTTCGTCTGTATAACACGTATCGTCGGGGGTATTGGATTTCCACCATTTGTTTGTGTATGCATGACTCAGATCATTATCTTCCCACCACTCTCCGGCAGTCATGGCCAAGCTTTTATCAGATTCTACTTGGAGCATGTTCACATCACGTCCCTCAGTAACATACCTTTCCTTTGCAACTATGGTTTTGGTTTCTGGCAAGGCCATCTTCCTTTGAATTTCTTCCATTCTCTCCTGCTGGAATTGTTCCAGCACTTGTTCTGTACTAGACGTGGTCTCGTCTTTTTCCTCCTTGACCCCTTTTGTCTGTTCCATCTCATCTAGCTCTTTGTCACCAAACCAACTGTTGTTTGTTTCCGGCTGACTTGAATTCAACCAGCCTATTTGGACACTACGTGTTTCCTCTTCTTCAAAGAAGTAGAGGTTGGCTAGGTCTTCTTCTATCTAAACTAGATCCTCTTCCAGTTTGGCCAAGTCATTTAGGCCTTGTTCAGGCCAATAGTTCTGATGTTGCCCTAACTGGCCTTCCTCAATAGCATTGACACTGAGAACATCTGGCAGTAGGACCACTAGTTTTGGTTGATCAATGGCCACAATGTATAAACTGTGGTCATACTCCTCTGCAAGCAAAGCCCCCTTTTCTATGACACAAGTATCAGATAACCTTGTCTTTAACGCACTCTCCTCTTTCTTTGTTCCTGCCACAACCTTTTTGGGTTGGATTTGTAAGGTTAGATCCAACGTGCACATATTCGTGCCTTCTGGAATAACCACCTCCGATTTCGATAGATGGAACTAGGTAATATATATGCTTGTGTTGAAGGTAGGTGGTAGTGTTTGGATGTGGTTAATATTTCTGGGGGGGGGGGGGAAGAACTTGGTTATGTGTAAGAAGTGGGTTGGTTGTCACATTTGGTTTAGGATGGGTGATGACTTTGTTGTCAATGAGATTCTGAATCTCATGACTTAAACGATAACATAAATCTGTATGATGGCCATGTTGTTGGTAGAAAGTACAATATTGGGTTAGGTTATGTCTAGCTGGCAGTGGGTCTGGGAGAGGGCGAGGATCAAGAGGCTTGAGATGCCCCTTGTCCATCAACACCTTGATGGCGTGGGTTGGACTCATATGGAGGGGGGTAAAAGATCTTCGATTCCAAGGTTGACTATTTTGTGCGGTTTGTGAGTTTATGGTAGCCGCAAAGGGATCGACCATCTTGGTCGATGATGTAGCAATGGTACTAACATCTGCAGGCCGCGGAATAGTGCTAGTACTAGGATTAGTACTCCGAGTGAATAGCTTTTTTGCAGGTTCACTTGTTCTGTGGATGATGCCATTTTGAAGGCGCTCTCAATTTGAACCCCTAACTCATGTAAGGAAGCAAATTTGGACAACGGTGCCACTATCATTCTCTGCAACATGTCTGGCTCGAGGTTTTGGACCACTAACCTGACTTGTTCTCTTTTAGAAGGTCTGCTCATCATTCTGGCTGTCTTTGCCCTCCATCTTGCCACAAAATCAATGAAGGGTTCTTTAGGGCTCTGAGTGGTTGCTTCTAGCTCATGATTGTTACTTCTATCTGAGTATTGTATCAGTATTCGTTAACAAACCCCTCAAACAGTTCTTCCCAATGCCGCTTCGTTGAGTCCTCCAGTTTGGCGTAACAGATGGCCGCTACATCTGACAGGGTCCTCCAAAATAATGAGAGTTTTTGTGCCCTAGATAAACCCATCGACCTCAACACATCTGAAAACAGGCGGACATGCACAATCGGATCCCCGCTCCCATCAAATCAATTGATGTGAGCCATTTTAAATTTTTCTAGCAACTTGACTGAAGCCTCAGTGTACCTGTCCTCAATGTCAAGAATTGAATTGAAACCCTGTGATTTCTTCAAGTCTTTCTCAACCCTAGTAATTTTGATCATGGCTGGATCAACTTCATTATATCGAAGGGAATGGTTCCCGTAGGAGGTTGTACTGGAGGTCTATAAGCTGAAGCTGTTGGAAACATCTCCTGAGGATCTGGGACCTGAGGAGTTTCAAGTGGTGGAGAGAGATCAGGATTTGGCTGGGCAGTCGGGGACCGGATGTACAGTAGATGCAGATGCCCCAGATGGGCGTTGCAGATCAGCAATGACTTCATCCTATGCGACCATCCGTTGGTTGACTGTATCCATGGTCCTTTGGACTGCTGCCATCATGGCAGCAACTTCTTCCGTGTTTTGTGCAGGGTTCTATGCCATTGTTGGACTGGATGAAGTAGATGCTGGTGAGTGAACAGGAGTTTGCTGAGTGCTTGGTATTGATGCTGATTTTCTATTCCTTTTTCGTCGAGGAACTGGCAGGAGAGAAACTAACACTGGCTGACCATCAACAAGATCTTGCGTTTTACAAAGCCTACAAGAACGAGTCCAAACAACTCGGGGGATATCGAGTCTTTCTGAAGCTATGATGAAAAACTACCTAGCAAAAAGAAAGAAAGAAAACATATTTTTAAAAAAACGGACAGCACTTCAGCCCCAATTCTCAATTAATCACAACACGCAGTTAAACTGTGATCCCCACTAAACTTTGTTCTCAGACTGATTGCTTATTTGTACCACTGCTATGAACCACCCTGTATATTTCACTGTAAAAGCACATACCACATAAAAAGAACCAAAACACCCCTATGTGGGGGTAGGGTTACCCTGTCCTAGATTTTGACATGATCTAGGTTGCACTATTTCAAGCAAGTGGTTTCATAACATCTTGTACGGGTAGCATCCTGTCCTAATTTGAATAGTCACTAGAGCATACTATATGCATTAGGTCAAATAGTCACAAAGGGTACCTCAGCAAGACTACCTAATATACCTCACACACCTAACACTGAGAAGTGAAAGGAGGATCAAGTGGTACAGCGGTAATCCAGATCCAAGGGTTGTGTTCCCAACTTGACAGAGCTCACGACTGGTCAGCCTTTTGGCAAGCTTTGTAGGCAAGCCTCCGGCAAACCGTCCAGGAATAACAGATGGCAAACACAGGGACATAGGCGCACCAATGCAAATGCAATGCAAATAACATATTCATGTAGATAAAATTTCACGTCATGAAGTTTGAGTCAAGTTCTCTAATTCTGCAGCAGAGTCGCCAGAAATTGTAGCTCAGCTTTTCGCACTCCCTTTCGGAAGAATGAAATAGCCCTTACAATTCGGACTCCACTTGTGTTGGTTCTGATTCTGATTTCATAAGTGTAATGTGAAACAATGGAAACACAAAAAGAGTCCAAATCCTCCAATTTCTTTTAGAAAATCAATGTTTGAATCAAATGCCAAAAATGGACTGCTTTGCCAGATTTCAGAGTCGCCACCTAAATATTTATTTTTGGAAAATTTAGGAAACCCATGACTTGTGCCAAAGACCATTCTGACAGGGGAATGTCAATAGTTGAACAACCCACTCACCCGATCAAAGATCGGCCTCTACTAATCATGATGTGATTTTTATGTACAGTATATGCTCTTGTTCTATATGTAACATACAAGTATAGACTAATTTCACAAAAAGTTGGAACGTTTGATTTCATGTTTGTTTTGAAAAAAATGTTTTGAATATGTATCACTAAAAATGGTGATCTCATATATACATGAATCAAAGTATCCCAATTCAAGTGATTAGCCTTCATCCACATGCATTCAAATAGGTATATGAAATAAGTAGTTAGCCTCATGGTAGTATGTTTTGATATGACAACATTCACACTTATGCAATATGCTAAAGCAAAAATGCTTACCTTAATGTCTGAAGGCGAGTCCAAAAAGAAAGCAAATAGTTAGAAAAAAATGCATGATCCTAATGTAATGACTAATGCAACACATGCAACGTGCAATTAAGGTTCCGCTACTAGAATGGCATGTGAGTCAATTCAAGGCATGTGATAGCGCATGTATGCAAGTAAGGAGTTTGAATTTGACATTTGAATAATATGATGAGCCGAACTTTTATGCATGTAAATGAATGGATGCAAATCATGGAAAATGCTAATTAAGCATGATGTCCCTAACCTAACCATCATAAGCGGTGAAATAAAATGAAGAAAGAATGGGGGTTGGAAGACATACAACTTATTACATATTTGTCCTCGCGAAGGAGGGTCCGAATGTCCAAATGTCTGAATAAATAATTATTACAAAGTCGAATGACTAATAAATGAAAAAAGGACTGTCTAATTTATTACAATAATAATATGCAATGATTTCTCGATGCTCCTCAGGAATTATTCTGCCTGCCTTTCTGGGATTTGTTCTGTTTCACCCCTAGTTACTACTTTCGACCAAAAGTGCATTGTTTTGCAATTTATTGGAGCCTAGCCGACCCCAAAATGCGACTCAGTCGAGCCCCAAATAAATCCAATACTTAGTTTTCTTGTGGAAATCTGTTTTTTGTACCTGAGGTGAAACAGTGCAGACAGGGTATTCCTAGTCATGTTTGTCTTTGTTTTTACCCTTCTCTATCATAAAAATACTCAAGAGAGGGTTGGAATCATCTCCAAAACCATCAATTAGCAAGTTGATTGCTTGATGATCTCAGATACAATTTGGACAATGATCAATAAATGCAATGAATAAACAACTACCCCTCCCACCAATCACGAAGTGAATTCAAGAAGCGAAGTAGAGACACTTCAAGATTCATCAAATTATCATAAATTGATGTAAGACAAGCCTTGACACAATAAACTCGGTATAATGTCCGACCGAATTCAATTAATCATATTGGTTCTTTATGTCGGTTGTAATCCAATTTTAACCAATTTTGTTAACCTTTTTTATTACCTTCCCATTTCTTTATCTTTTCTCCTGTTCTTGTAAAAATGATATTTACGTCCACTAAGTCCAAAACGCAGTAAAGAGAAATAAGCATCAACTTAACCCGAGAAACAAATCTTATTATCTTCGGGGGAAATTACAAAGGAAGAGTCAAACTTATTTACAAGCGATAAGGGATTCCAAGTCAAACTCAAGATGTGCAACAAGGACTAATCAAACTCAAAAGAGTGATAATGATTTAGAAAAACCCAAACTTGAGTGATAATGACTGGAAATCCAAACTTGATAATCAGTGATAATGACACTTTCCTAGGTGATTTCCAACGGTCAATTAGTCCCTTAAAAGTAAACACGCCGATGAATAAAGAGAAATGAAAAATAAAAGATTGTGCTTTAGTATAAGAACATGTATACATTTTGGGTAGTGAACCTCCAAAGAATTTAAACCGTTAAGTATAGAACGTTTTATGCCTTCGGTAGTAAATCTCCTAAGAGATTAAATCAGTAAACATAGAGCGTTGTATGCTTTTGGTAATGAACCTCCTGAGCATGAAACGTTTTATGCCTTTGGTAGTGAATCTCCAAAGAGATTAAACCATTAAGTACAGAACGTTTTACCTTTGGTAATGAACCTCCTAAGCATAAAACGTTTTATGCCTTTGGTAGTGAATCTCCAAAGAGATTAAACCATTAAGCATAGAGCATTTTATACCTTTGGTAATGTATCTCCTAAGCATAAAACGTTTTATGCCTTTGGTAGTGAATCTCCAAAGAGATTAAACCATTAAGCACAGAGCGTTTTATACCTTTGGTAATGAATCTCCGAAGAAATTAGACCATTAAGCATGGAAGAGTTCATTTCTTATACTTGAACCACAATTTTAATTTTTCACAACTTTTTAATTGAAATATGCAAAGAATGGAGGGAGGTTGCGGAGATGATTATGCAAAGTAAATTAATTGGTTAGTACAAACAAACTTGATATTTAAAACATAAATCATTGAAATAAATTAAACAGCCCCCTAAATAGCATACAATAATGCTGAAATTCAGTTATAGAAAGCGAGCAAAATTAAATAGGATCAAGTTAGTAAACAAGTGAAAGGAAGGGTGGCTAACCCCTCCACTTTTACAACTTCAAATCACATAGTTTAGATGTTGAAAAATAGCCAGAAAAGAATTTGAGAGAAACCTACCACTTTTACTATTCACCCCCGGATGTACTATTCACCACCGGAGGTACTATTCGTCGTCGGGGTTACTATTCACCGCCGGAGGTACTATTCACCACTGGAGGTTGCTATTCATCCGGTGGGGTAAATTATTTAAAGTAATAAATTACAATAGTTTATATACAATATTTAAATTACAGCAGATATGTGGGTGGTGCAGCCTTCCCATTAAAGCGATAAAAAAAACTATTATGAAAAGAAGTAAATGAAGTATTTAAACAAATTATATAACATTTTTAAATTATATAACCTTCTGGGGAAATGATAAATTTTCCGAGTCACAAACTTTCTTTTGATTACTCTCAAGTCTGTGGAATGTGTTCTCAATTCTCAGTCCAAAATTTGGAATTACAGCTTTAGTGGTTGGTTTTTGAATGGTGTATTGATGAAATGGAAATAAAAATATCAAAGAAAATATTTTATTTTCCCTCTCTCTCTCTCTCTCTCTCTCTCTCTAAAAAAAACTATTTTTCTTTTTTTCTGATTCTTTTTTGTCAAACTTTCTCGCACCACTTCATTTTTTTCTCTCCCTCTCTAATCCGCCCCCCTTTCTTTTCTTTTCTTTTTTTTTTCTTTCTAAGCCTCTTCCTCTTTGTACTTATATGAGCAAATTATAATAATATAATTATAGAATTATTATATAATATATGGTTATATGCATATAATATAATATATATATATACCTGATGTTTGATTTGGATGTCGGCAGCCGAAGGCTGATTGACATGAAAAGATTTTTTTATTATTTTCCTTTATAATATATAAAATATCTAAAATATATAATTTATACCAAAATACTAAACATATAATATAATAATACAACTTTTTATTATTTTATTTTATCTACATAAAATATATAATTTATACCAATTTATATAAAAGCACCAAAAATATGAATAAAATTATGCAAAATTACAAAAATACTAAACTAATGAAATATTTAGTATTTTAAAACAATTTGGCTATAATGGTGAAGGTTGGGATTAAAGTTCAAATTCCATCTCTTTTACTAAGGATTCTATGAGAACACATTCTACTTGTCATCATCGGGTAATCAAAAGAGAGCGCCAAAGTCTTAGGGCCGGTCAAAATATGGTGTCTACAGTGTACCTCCCAGGCTCGCCAGTAGCCTCTGATCAAGTCCCCTCACAGACGGGAGGTCGAGCTTATGTAGCCATATAAGTGTTGAGGCCAGCTCCGTCCCAGTCATAAAAATGAACCATATGAAGGGTCACTAGGGCGCTCAGTAAATACAGGCCTACGACGTTCCACCTGTTCGAAAACAAGGTGATACTGAAGATGAACATCAGAAAGCCCCTGGCGTACTGCTCTATCTCCTCTATCATCTTGGGCTCGGTCCCTCTGAACCACTCGGCAAACCAGGTGTATCTGACCATGCCTGTCCAATATATGGATGGATGCGCTCCTATCAGCTCGAACCAGGCCCCCTCCCACTTCTCTATGTCTGTATCGAGATGGATTGGATCACTCCCTACGTCTAAGCTGGTGATCATGATGAAGTCATAGGGAGTCATCATCATCTCCCCTGTAGTAGAAAAGTGGAAGGAGTTGGTGGTGTCCCACTACCTCTCCATGAGTGCTTCCAAGAGAGGATGGCTCGTGATGACTCACGTCAGGCTAGAGCAGAAAAGGCCACAGCCAGCCTCATCTATAATGTCGCGAACTCCAGCGAGGAGCTCATTGTACTAGTTTCGGGCGGTCATAGCATCGTACCCTCTGAAGGCACGAGACTCACCTTGTGGCAGAGAACAGATGCAATAGATAAAGGACAGATGGATTAGATAAAGCAGTGATGATAGTATAGTCGAATAAAAGGCAGTACAAGAAATGCAAGTAAAGAAGGATAGAAATGCATTAAAACAAAGTTCATACTTCAACGACAATGGCTGACAGGTGAGAAGCTGACTCCCTCAACAGGAGGTCCTCCGGTGCACTGCGAGCAAACTTAGTGAAGTGTCTGATGCCTTCGGCAGGCAATATATATGTCTGGGGATGGTATCTCTCTGGATCGAAAGGCCGTACCCTCAGCGGTAATAGCTCTGGCTCGGCCTCAGGCTCGAACTCTACCTCAAGGTCAACTGCTGGCTCTACTACCTCAGGAATAGGTAGAAATACAAGAGGAATCTCTGGAAGAGCCCTGTTGTGTGGTGAATCATCCGCCATCTGAAAATGGGTGCAAAGTAGGTAAAAAAGTGAAGAAAATGCCAAAAGCAGGGTAAACTTGGAACACTTTAACCCTAGAAGAGAGAAAATGGGAGGAAAAGTCAAAGCCCGGGAAAAGGCACAAAACCCAAGAAAAACTTAAGGGAACAAGCCTCAAGTGGTGAAACTCCAAGAAAAGCACCGAAATCAAATTTCAATTGGTTCAAACGGAGGAAACAAAGAGGGTTTAACGAATCAACTTCGTGTGGGGCGTTGGAAAACGCGTAGAAAGTGCGGATCTAGAGAGAAGTGTAGACACCCCATTTTTGACCAGCTTCAAGACTCGGACGTCATTGCTTGTGCACTCGATGATTGTGCTTGTTTGTGTTCGTTTTGAGTGCTCGAAGTCCTCGATGGAGTACCTTGCATTTAAGCCTTGAAACCTTATCTGTTTTCTGCACTGTTTTGGACCAAAAGCTTGTTGTTTCAAGTCTGGAAGAGTGGGTGCCCTGTCAGGCAGCCCTTTGGGCTGTCGGCCTTGGCTTGTTCTTGTCGGCTACCAGTGGTGGCCGGTCAGCTATCAGTGGTGGCTGACGGCCATCAGTCTCTTTTTCCAGATATTAATGGACAGCTGTGTCAGCTGTTGCTCACTGAGCTGCATCTCCATACACGTGTATAGTAAGATGTTCCTAAGCTTAAGACTTGTTTTTATATATATAGGGTAGTTCCTCCCCCATTTTTGAGGGTGAACAATTTTAGACCAAAAAAAAATCTCTCTCTCTAGCTTTCTCTCTCTCTCTCTTGATATTTTGTGCTTGGTTGCCTAATTTCTCCATACTTTTGCATACCAACCCTTAACCAAATACTCTCACCTTTGAGCTGAGATTCCTTAGGACCTTCTTTAGGCTCTAGAAGGAGGTTTGAGCTTGAATTTGTGCCTAATTTGTGTTTTGCTTCAAAGGTATAGCACCTACCTTGTTTAAGCTTGTTTTGTATGTTTGTATCGCCATCTATTTCAACTGTCTTGGGGCTGATTTTGAACTGTCAAATACTCTATTTTTATGATTTAAAAGTGTTAGTTTGAGGCTATTTTGGGTTTGGGGGTGGTCCACCCTCCATGCTCCTTTGCTTGTTAAGCTTTTGTGGCATTATTCACAACTTTCAAACCAACATTTTAGGTCCTTTTAACCACTAAATTTCAGAGGATTTTCAGTGGCAAAAACCTCATTTTGAAGGCCAAAATTGGAGGGGTTAGCCTCCCCTCCTTGTATCTTGCTTGCATGCCTAGTTAGCCTAATGTATTAGCTTATTGTTTTAGCTTTTTGTGGCTTAAGTCCAGCATGTTTTAGACTATATTTAGGGCTATTTTGCCTCTATTTTTGACTGGTTAATTCATTTGAGCCTTGTATGGCATGGTTGTAGTCTAATTTCCTTCACTAGCTTGGTGTCTTAGGGCTTTAAACACCATTGTTTTGAGTTGATAGCATATTTTAGTGTTCTTTTGGACTTAATTTCAGCACTTTAATCTCTACAATCTCCCTCAATTCTTCACTCTTTTGTTTGCTTTGAAAATGGTTTTAAACCCCTTGTTTGCCTAAGTGTGAAATGGAGGTGCTACACCTAATGGTTTAATCCCTTAGGGGGTTTATTATCAATAGTGTAATACCTCTTTCATGCCCAAAACAACCTTTGGTTTAAGCCCTCTTTCCATTAGAGGACAATCACCAATGGACAATTAGATTAAGGAATGGTTTGGTAATTAAAATGAGTAAACAAAAATTAGATAAGTAAAAGAGGCAAGATAAGCATCTTTCGTGTTACATTACATGTGTTCGAATCGGACGTTAATTCGAACACAAGGAAAATGGGACATTTCATACTCAAAAGTGATGAAATATGTCACTTTCCTTGGTCTCTATTGCCCTTGATCATGCATGATTGGGTGATGGACATTTGAGTCTTGTTTTGCATTAATTAAACTTGTACAAACTTGGCCCTTTAGCCGTCACACATGAAAATTGCTTGATTGATGGTTTGAGGGCAAGGAGTTTCTCTCCTTTGAGCTTGTGTGATGATAAGGAGGGTAAACAGTGCAAACAACCCTTAAGAATACACTTCTTTGCCTCTGTTTGCTCTCTATTGCAGCAAGAGGAAGTTCAGGTCAATAATAGCTGACCGGCCACTAGCAGTAGCCGAGGGCCACCAA
Organism: Camellia granthamiana; assembly: GCA_036172215.1. Taxonomy (NCBI): domain Eukaryota; kingdom Viridiplantae; phylum Streptophyta; class Magnoliopsida; order Ericales; family Theaceae; genus Camellia; species Camellia granthamiana. The sequence continues at coordinate 45,347,895 of CM069905.1, read as the reverse complement.
CAGTAGCCGACTGGCCATCAATGAAATTTGCACAATGTGTTGATAAGGTGGAGCAGAGGTGTTCTGGAAGTTGGCGGCATTGTCAGTGTTCGGGTGGAAACCAAGCATGCATGGGCCTCCCTCGCTTCCCGACATTAGCTAACTAGATTAATTAGCAATACATGAAATACATGTTGTAACTATTTAAGTAGAGTAGTTAGTTAATTACTTCATATTGTAATTAATTAGCTTAATTTCTTTGTAATTAGTTAGTTAAGTGTTTAGCTAATTAATTTGATTTGTAATATTTAATTAACTTAGAATAGCTCAGTTAATTCATTTCGAGTGTTGTAATAGTTACCTTAATTAGCGTAGCTAGTTAGTTAGCTTATTCATTCGGACCCTCCTTCGCAAGGACATAATGTTGTAATAAGTGTGTGTGCGTGTGTATGTCTTCCAACCCCACGTCTTTCTCCCTTTTACTTAATCACTTTTGATGGTTAGATTAGGGTCATGTTTTCATTAGTATATCGCATGCCTGCATCCATTCATCTTGTTTTGCATGCACCGAGACTCGGCGCATCATTCAAACTGCATTACCATTTAATACTTCTTTGAATATGTGTTTAAATCACATGTTGTTCAAAATGAATCATATGTCATATTAGTAGCCAAGCCTATTTATTGCATGTGTTGCATTAGACACTTAACATAGTTAGGACCATGCATCTTTCTAACTAGTTTCTGTTTTGGCTTGGAGTATTAGATAAGTTTTTATGCTTTAGCATACTCGCATAAGTGTGAATGTTGCCATGATTAGCATGCTTTCTGTGAGGCTATGTGCTTAAATGTTAGGTTGCATGAATGCCTATGGATGAAGGCTTGTTGTTTGAATTGGAACGATTCAACAAATGTGCATTTTAAGCCCACTTTGCGAAGTGGCAAATCATGTTTTAAGCCCACTATGTTCGGTGGCAAATCCGCATCTTTAAGCCCACTTGAGGTGGCAAATTCAAACTATTTTTTGCAAACAAACATGAGTTGAATTGTTCCAAGTCTTGGAAACTAGTCTATAACTTGCTTTGTGCACATCACAAAGTAAAGCTAGTTTAAATAATCAGAATAAGAACACATAATGTTTATAAAAACTCATATCATGATTAGTAGAGGCCGATCTTTGATCGGGCGAGCAGGAGTGCTCAATCCATGACTTTCCCCCCTCATACCCAAGTTCTTGAGCCGAGGGAACTTTGGTGATGACGAACACGTGGCCTTCGGCACGAGTCAGGATTTCCTAAATTTTTCCAAAATAAAATATTTAGGTGACGACTCTGTATCTAGCAAAGCAATCCAATTTTGGCACTTTTTGATTCAAAATCAATTTTCCAAAATGATTTGCTGACTCTTTGGTGTTTATTAGTTTCACATTGCACTTGTGAGACTAGATTCAGAATCGTGGGAGTCCGAACTATGAGGCCTTTCTTTTCAAACCCTTTCGAAAGGCAGGCCGCGAGAAAAAGGCGAGTCCAAAGTTTCTGGTGACTCTGTTGGGGACTTAGAGAACTTGACTCGAACTCATGATATGTTGTTTTATTTACACCTATGCTTTTCTTTGCATTTGCATTTGCATCGGTGCACCTAAGTCACAGTGTTTTCCATCTGCCATTCTTAAGAGGTTTGCCAGAGGCTTGCTTGGAAAAGCTTGCCAAAAGGCTGATCGGTTGCAGGCTCTGCCACGATGGGAAAACGACCCTTGGATCTGGACTACCACTATACCATTTGATCCTCCTTTCACTTCTCGATGTTAGGTGAGAGAGGTATATTAGGTAGTCTTGTTGAGGTACCGTTTTTGACCAATAAGCTTAGTTGCATATTGAAAACCATAGAGACTGTTCCAAACTAGAACAGGTTGCTTGCCCCAAATGCAAGAATTGTTTGAAACTGCTTGTTTTGCGTAGAGAAACCCTAGCTCCTGAAGAAATTAGGACAGGGTAACCTTACCCCATCATAGGGGTGTTTTGGCTCTTACTTGCTTGATATGTGCTTTTGGAGTGAAACTCTACAGGAATATATGTATCAGTTGCAAGTCTGGGTATCAGTTTTGGGGCAGAAATCAGTGTTGAGTACAGTTCTCCAACTTATGATTGCAACTGCGTGTTGTTTGTGTCTGAGCCGAGGTGCTATGCGATTTTTTATTTTTGTTTCTTTTTGCTTTATTTTCTTTTTGCAAGGTAGCCTTTCACTATTGCTTCAGACGATTCTGTTACCCCCAAGCACTCTGGACTCGAGTTAGAAGGATTTACAGATCTGGGGATCTAGTTAGGGGACAACCAGTGTTTGTTTCACTCCCGCCGGTTATTAGACAGAATTCACCAATTCAACAGTCACCATTTACCTCGCATGTGCCCAGTCAGGCCTGATCATCTACTTCTACTCCAGATAGAGAGTATTCGCCAATTTCAGTAGTTCAAAGTCCTCTAGTCAACATGGAAGACATGTTTCGCCAACTTCAGAAGACTATTGAGAACATATAGCTAGATGTTGCCCGGCAAACTGAGACCACAGCCCGCTAAGCCGAGGTTGTAGCCTGTCAAGCAGAGGTAATAGAAAGGCTTTAACAACAACAACCACAACCTGCAGTAGCCTCAGCATCCCATGCACCCCTAACGGGAATTTCGGTACCCGGGGTCACAATCAATGTCCAAGAAAATGCGGGCATTCAGGCGGATCCTATCCCACCTCAGACCACCAAGGCACCGGTTTACTCGACAGAGGCGCCGTTTGAATTCGAGGTCAACCCTACTGCGCTGAAAGTGACCAAGCTGGAAAAGATTTTCAAACGAGCTCAGGGCGTGAATTCAATCCCTGATATTGAGGATGACTATGCTGACTCGGTAGTGACTCTGCTAGACAGATTCAAGATGCCACATATAGACCGGTTTGACGGTTCCGGGGATCCTATGGTTCATTTACGGCTATTCTCTGACATCCTACGATCCATGGGACTCACTAGACTACAGAAGTTGTCGCTCTTTGGCTGGATCCTATCGGGTATAACGACCATCTGGTATGTTAAACTTGAAGACTCTGTGAAGAGAAACTGGGAGGAAATGGTCGAGACCTTCATAGCGTAGTACTCCTACGATACTTAGATCAAGGTCACTACTCGTGATCTCGAAGCAACTCGCCAGGAGCCGAAGGAGGGCTTCTCGGATTTTGTGACCCGGTGGAGGGCCAAGGCCTCTATGACGACTATCCAGCCATCTGAAAAGGACCAAATCAGAATGGTGGTCTACAACTCGCAAGGAAGATTATTACAGAAGATGATAGTCTTTCCTTTGTCTACTTTTGCTGAGTTCCACGAAAAAGGGGTGCAAATTAAGGATGCAATGAAGCTGGGGCTGATAGACAGTGAGAAGGAGCAGCCCAAGAGGGCTTTCACATGCAGTTCCAATGCGACTACTAGCGGTAGTGCAACTGAAAGGCCTTCAGACGTGAATACTGTCACTACCACACCTAAGACCGTCAATCCTTTTGCTAGCACATCCAATACAACCTCCTAAACCTCCAACCATCAGGCCCGAGGCCAGAGGGTCTTTATATCGCTCTATATGTCCTTATCTATAGCCCTGAGGGTCCTGATTAGAAAAGGGCATTTGAAGCCATTAGAACAATGCCTACTACCCGATTTTCTCCCTCCAAAACACAACCCAGCCAAATATTGTGCTTTCGACCAATAGCATGGTCATGATACTGATCAATGCTTTAGACTGCATCATGAGATTCAAGATCTCATTGACAATAAGGTGATAGCACCTCTCGAAAAGCCCCACGTTACTACAAATCATCTCCCACCCCATAACCAACCCCTTCCACCCTGGCAAATAAACCTTATCCATACACTAGCCGTCCCTTACGACCCCAGCATATACACCACCACCTCCCACCTACCTAAGCCGGCATTGTTCATCTCTGAGAGCATAGACTTGTGCATGATGAACATGTCAACAATCCAAACTGAACCCGTAGTGGTAACAGTGGAAGATGGAGGGAGATTAGCTTCGGTAGAGAATACCAGTCCATTGCCTGAGGGCGTTGAGGATTTATCTGGGGAGGAATACAACCCATGCCGTTATATTATGCCGACCAATCAGGCCAAACTAGAGGTACAGTTGCTAACAGGAATAGAGGTTAGTGTGGTCTGGGAGGATGGCCCAAGCCAGGGATGAGAAACCTAGCCAACCTGGAGGAAGACATCAACAATCTGCAGTTCTTCGATTAGCAAGATTCGGGAGATGTGCACATTGACTAATTCGATCTAAACAGGTCGACAAACAACCCTGGGTGGCTCAATGACGAACCTCATATAGGTGAGGGACTTCAACCAAAGTTGGAAGAGTCAGAAGCAGGAACTGCTGCGAAGGCCGAAAGGGCCGAGGACAAAGGGAAATTGCTGGAGAGCACCGGTATTAAGAATTTAGCTCAGGAATCAGGCATTGTTAGTACTGCTGATACGGAACAAAAAGCCTTACTGAAGCAGTTTGAACAAGAAAGGGATGAGAATAGTCAGAAAGCTGGAAAAAAACAAACACCCTGCAAGGGATGACTGTGATACAAAAGTAATTACAACGGAACCAGACAATTGCCCGTCGGTTGCCGGAGGAGTATGGTGGGAAGATGATGACCTGCATCTTGCCCACACTGACGAGGATTGGGGCCAAGACCTGCTAGACGACACTTGGTACTCTGAGGAGGTGGATCATATGACTAGAAGCGGGCGGTACTTCAAGCCCTACACTTAGACCAACCCAAAGCATCTAGAAAGGACAAGGAGGTTGAAAAATAGAGGGAAGAACTATTAGAGCAAGAGGCTATGCTAAAACAGTTGAAGAAGATTCAAGCAGACATATCTATCTGGGTGTTGCTTATGGCTTCACGCGTGCACAAGTAGGCTGTGTTGTCAGCAATGGATAAAGCCAAGTTGTCCATAGAGTGCACTCAAGAAGAACTTGTGGGATTAGTCTTCCCAGGGGACACTGCACCAACTTTGACCTTTTTCAGATAAGGAATTGCCACCAGAAGGCTCTGCACAGAACAAGCCCTATACATCTCAGTTGAGTGTAGAGAGAAGTGGGTACCAATTGTATTAGTTTACATTGGGTTTGCAATCAATGTTTATCCGTCTCGCGCAGCCTATGCTATTGGCTTGAAGCCAGCGGATTTTGTACCAACGGCCCAGGTGATCCGGGCTTATGACAACACAAGCAGATAAGTGATGGGAATAGTACAAGTCATAGTACAAGTTGGCCCGGCTCAACAAGATATTGAGTTTCATGTCTTGGATGTTCCAGCTATTTTTAAATTGGTACTTGGGCGACCCTGGCTGCACCAAGTAAAAGTTGTTTTTTCCACCTTGTATCAAATGTTAAAATACCCTCTTGGAAATAGGGTAGCCATTGTGTTCGGGAATTCATCTATACATACTCCGTCAAAGGTTACTACACCCGTACTGGAGATTGTACATGGCGACGAGGATGTTTTCTTGTCGGGTTCTACCTTGGCTGAGGTTCGGGTGGTAAAAAATATCTCGGCTATTGATGAGGGCTTAAATTTCAGTGCTCAATTAGTGTATCTCATGAACAAGCTACAACATATACTTAGGATAGGATTAGGAAAGAGCGATCGAAAGAGCGTTACTGCACTGGCCGAAGTACCACATAACCCTCATGCCTTTGGCTTGGACTATACGCCCACCAAAGAGGACTGGGCGAGGAAAGGGAAAGAAATGGCAAGAAGAGCCAAAGCAAAGCAAAGTGGGAGGCACTACGAGCTTGTGCACTAACCAATTCGGGGAAACCTGAATGGCTATTTTGTTCGGGAGGGGGAAGACTTTCCATTCTGTGGTTTCCCCAAACCTTTGTTCAACTCTGAGAAGCAGCAAGTTCTCGGCTTTGAGATTTTCTTTGACTTGTAGCTGCAAGAGAGTGAAGCAGAGGAACAGACTGAACAGATTGAAAAAACTATTGAGGCTGAACGGAGCACAGAAAGTGATTCTAACATCAATGAACTTGAGGTAGGGGTAGCACTGGCATGTTTCCTTTCAGATCCTCAGATCAACCCGGGGAGCTTGAGGGGTGACCTAACCGTTTCCGTGATCAGAGACCAATTAGGTATGGACCCTTTCGGTGGTATCTTGGATGCATCTGACGCACTATCTCTCATTTGGCAACTGGAGGAGGGCTTTCTATCCACCAGTTCTGAGTCAGGTAGTGAACCAGAATCTAATTCCACAGAGTTTGTGGAGTCAGAATCAGATTCCAGTTCCTCTGAGTCGGAGTCTGGCATTCTTGGGATTGATAACCCGGATGCCGAGGTTTTGTCCAGGTCATCTTTTTCCTTTTCTTTTGAGTCGGTTGTAATCGAGGAATTGGATGAGTAGGATCTCTTGAATGTGAATACCACTGCAGTTTCTGAGTACTTCTCTGTGCCACTTGTATATTGCATTGATCATGACTTTCAAATTTTTATGAAAATGACAAGAAAGGAATTCCTCTGGTTTTGAAGCATTTGATTGATCGAGAGGAGGAGACGTTTGTAAAACCCCTTGTTGATGAAATCATTCCAATTAATGTGGGTACTGAGAAGGGTCCGCGTCTGATCCAGATCGGGTCCACGTTGTCTCCGGAGGAGCGCGAGTGCTTAGTCGCTTTATTAAAATATTTCAAAGATGTTTTCGTGTGGTCCTACGAAGACATGCCTAGAATTGATCCTGAGATTGTATAGCATCAGATCCCTCTTGACCCCAAGGCCCGACCCGTAAAATAGAAACTACGGAGAATACGCCTGGATTGGGCTTTGAAGATTAAGGAAGCGTTCAGCAAGTAGATAGACACAGGGTTCTTGCTAGTATCTGAGTATTCGACTTGGTTGGCCAACATTGTTTCGGTGCCAAAGAAAGATGGCAGGATTCAGGCGTGTGTGGATTTTAGAGATCTGAACAAAGCTAGTCCAAAGGACGACTTTCCTCTACCACACATCAACGAATTAGTGGACTTTACTGTAGGCCATGCATTGCTCTCCTTCATGGATGGATTTTCCGAGTATAACCAGATTCTGATGGCACCCGAGGATAGAGAGAGAACTGCTTACACCATGCCGTAGGGAACCTGCTGCTACAGGGTGATGTCGTTTGGGTGAAAGAATGCTAGGGCTACCTATCAACGGGCTGCAACCATAATTTACATGATATGATCCACAAAGAGGTCGAGGTGTATGTGGATAACATGATTGTCAAGTCCAAGGAAAGAGAGGGCCACTATACCGCCATGAAGAAATTCTTTCAAAGGATCAGAGAATATCGGTTGAGGCTGAATCCACAGAAGTGCACTTTTGGCGTAACGGTAGGGAAAATGCTTGGTTTCTTGATCACACAGAGGGGCATCAAGGTAGATCCTTCCAAAATCAAGGCCATCCTAGAAATGCCACCACCAAGGACTGAAAAGGAAGTGTGAGGCTTTCTAGGTAAAGTGCAATTCATAAGACAGTTTATTCCAAAATTAACCTTGACTTGTGAAGCACTGTTTGGTCTCCTGAAGAAAGGAAAAAAATTCCAATGGGATGACCGATGTCAGTTTGCTTTTGACCAGATCAAGCAATACCTTCAGAATCCACCAGTGTTATCGCCGCCAGAGCCGGGGAAGCCTTTGATTCTGTATCTATCAGTAACATACACAATAATGGGATGCATGCTTGCTCAGGAATCTGAGGATAGGGTGGAGAAAGCCATCTATTACCTGAGCAAGAAAATGCTAGACTATGAGACCCGTTACACCCTACTGGAGAAGGCTTGCTTAGCCTTGGTATTGGCTACCAGGAAGTTGAGGCACTACCTGTTATCTCACTCCGTAATTCTGGTTTCGAGATTAGATCCCATCAAATATCTCTTTGAGAAACCAGCACTTACGGGTAGGCTAGCCCATTGGTTGCTTCTCTTTTCCAAATTTGATTTGAAGTATGTAACTCACAAGTCTATCAAGGGGAGAACAGTTGCAGAGTTCCTGGCATATCACCCAGTGGAAAGAGATGAAGGGGTAGAATACCTATTCCCAGATGAAGCTATTTTACAAGTCAAGGAAGAAATCTGACTATGTACTTTGACGGAACGTCTAACCAGTACGGTTATGGGATAGGGGTGTTGCTGATAGCACTTGACAATTCCCATAGACCCTTGGCTTTCAAACTCCAGTTCAAAGTATCCAACAACGAATTAGAATACGAAGTGTGTATTGCTGGTTTGGAAGCCGCCCTGGAACTAGGGGCAAAAAGGTTGGACGTCATTGGGGACTCGAACCTAGTTGTGTCTCGAGCACAAAGAAGAAAAGGTGAAGATCTACCACCAAACCTTGGACGTTTTGATTCCTAGGTTTAAGAAGCTGACCTTTACATATCTACTAAGAGAGAACAACAAGTTCGCTGATGCTTTATCAACTCTATCTTCTATGATAGACATCCCGTTGGGAGTCCGGATGTGTCCGATCATCATTGAACAGAGATATACTCCGGCCTACGAGTTGATCGCCGCAATAGATGAAGTGCAAGATCAAAACCCCTGGTATTATGACATCTGGAACTTCTTAGAAAATGAGGTTTATCCACTAGGGGCAAATGCTAAAGATAAGAGGGCAATACGGCGGATGGCCGTTGAATTTATCATCTATGGGGATAAGTTGTATAAGAGAGGTTATCTGGGAATGAACAAGTTGTGTGTTAACGTAGAAGAGTCGAAGCGCCTAATGGAGGCCATCCATGAGGGAGAGTGTGGAGTGCACATGAGCGGAGTAATGCCTGCCCAGAAGATTCTCAGGCAAGGTTACTACTGGTCTACCGTGGAGGAGGATTGTATTGGTTTTGTTCGGCGATGCCACAAATGCAAAATTCATGCAAATCACATGAATATCCCACCGTCAAAACTGTACAACATGACTTCACTATAGCCTTTCTCAGTCCAGGGAATTGACGTCATTAGGGCAGTTACACCGAAAGGATCAAATGGACACAGGTACATTCTGGTAGCAATTGATTATTTCACGAAGTGGGTGGTGTAGACGCCCCATTTTTGACGGCCCTTAAGACTTGGGCACTACTAATTGCTTACTTATTGATGCAGGCTATGCTATGCAAAGGGTCGATTTCTTTTTCAAGGAGAGCGTCAAATCCAAACCTCACACCCCTTTTTTGGACCAAAACTATTTTGAATGGTTTTTAGACCTTAAGGCCCTCTCTTTCAAAATGTTTTCGAAATAAAGTTCCTACGATGTTCCAACGCTCGCATTTCGTTAAATGTTGTGCATTTCGGTAAACCGAGCGAGGACAAAGTGGAAATGAATGAAAGAAAGATGAAATCTTTGAAAAATCTTTCAAAACACCTTGTTTAGGGGTTTGGTGTTGAAGAAAAGAGGAGAAGAGGGAAGAAACCAAGTTGGGGAAGAAGATGGGCATGAACCGTTAAGAGAGAGTCGAGAGACCCTCGCTAAATCGAGCCTATCCATTTGTACACTTGGATTTCAGCTATAAGTCCATCACTGTCGGAAAGAAGACTTCTGGGGATTTATTTTTCACTCAAGAATCTCCTAAAGCCGAGTCCGTATGGAGGAGATATGGCTGTTGGAAGTTGGGCATCAATCCGATTGGACTGAAACTGAGCAGTCTTCACTAAATGAGGGATATCTCTCAGCACACCTGGCATTTTGATGTAGGGATGCTACCATTGGAAAGCTTATTTCCGGGGCTTCAATTTAGACACAAGAATGACCTGAAAATGAGTCCAGATGAAGGAATTATGCCTAGTTGAAATCGAAGACTAGGACTAGTTTTTGCTGCCGACCACTAAGGGAGTGTGTCGACCACAAATGGCCTTTGTCGACCAGAAGGCATTCTTGCCAACCAGAAAAAGTAGCTGATCGACCACCAGAGGTGGTCGGTCGACCACTTGTGCCCAGAAAGCCCAGATTTTGCAAATATTTTGCTCCAGCTATTGTGCATTGCTCCAGATACTTCCAAACTTAGATATTTGAGACCCAATACTCTTGAATTTCTATATATGGAAGCTTCCTTTCATTTTGAAAGGAGTTTTTGGAAGTTTGGAAGCCTCTCTATAAAAAAATTCACTCTTTCTCTCTAGAACTCTCTCTCTATATATTTTTGTGCTTAAAAGTGCTTGAAAGTGGGAATTCTTGGTGTATTTGCAAAGTGACTCTCGATCAAACACCTCTAGCTTGAGGCTAAGGTGCTTGGAAGTCTTATTTGAGCTCTTAAGGGCTGATTTTGCCTCAGAAGTTGCTGGTTTTGTATGAGTAATTTCCTCTTTTAAGCTTATTTTTGCACACAAGTTTGGCCACTTTTGCATGCTATTCTAGGCTTTGTTTTCAACTACAAAAACCTTTTTTTTAATGTGTTTAAAAAGGTTGTTTGAGGCTTTGTTTGAGTTAGGGGTGGTTTCCCCCCTTTGGTGGCTTGTTTTGCCTTGCTTTGTGCCATCTTTTAAAGCTTTTGGGACCATCTCTTTTTGGCCTTCTCACCACTAAAACTCAGAGGAATTTCAGTGGTGGAAAAGTGGTTTTGTGGTCCCAAATGGGTGGAGGTGGTCCCCCCTACTCTTCTCTTGTTTGTATGTGTTGATGGCCCATCAAAAAAGCATGTGTTTTTACTTCTTAGTGGCTTTGTTTGGGCTCATTTTTGTGACTTTTCAGACCTGCCATAACTCTATTTTGGGCTGTCTTGGTCACCTCTTGCATGCTTCTTATACTTGTAGTGTAATCCTACTTGTAGCCTTGCAAAGTAGCATGTCTTTATGCTTTGAATTGGCTCCATTTCAGCATGTTTTTAGCCGTTATTTCCCATATCATAGCTTTGATTTGGGTTAGTTTGGTTACCTCTTGCATGCCCCTTGCACTTGCAGTGCAATTTTGGTTCACTAGCCTAGCATGTTTGGTGTTCTGGCCTATTGATCTAGCATGTGTATGCTCTACTCTAGCACATTTTTGGCTTTGATTTAACATGCTTTAGGTCTAATTTGAGTGGTTTTGCTTAGCTTTGTATAGCTATGGTGCAAGTGCCTTAGCTAGTCTTGAGTTTTGCGCACCTTAGCATGCTATAGTTGTGATGGTTGCATGTTTTGGCAGCATTTAGCATGTAATTTCAGAGCATATACATGTGTCATGTTCCCACTTCTTTCAGTCCTTGAGAGCTTTTGAGAGTTGTGCCTTTGTGCCTTATTTGTGAGCTACCAAAAGAGCATGATTTTCTACTCCTTTGAGCCTTAGTTCGAGCATGTTTTTGCCACTGATTTGCCATGACATAGCTCTATTTTGGGCTGGTTTGGTTGTTTGTGAATAGTATTGCACAGTCCTAGTGTTGAGTACCTCACTTGCTTTAATGCCTTAGCTTCTAAACATGCCATACATGCATTGCTTACATGATAAAGCCTTGTGCATCCCACTCTAGCATTGATAGATAAGCATGTTGTTTTCATGTGTGTTGCATTGCCTTGTGTTTGGATAAGACGTTAATCCAAACACGAGAAATGAGATATGTTTCATACTTGAAGTGATGAAACGTTCCTCATTTCTTGGTCGCCATCTCCCTTGATTGTGCATGATAGGGTGGGAGGCCTTTCGAGTCTTATGTGTGCATTCATTGAGTTTTGTACAAGCTAGATCCTTTGGCCACCATGCATTGAAAATGCTTGGTTGTTGGCTCGAGAGTCAAGTGCCATACTCCTTTGAGCTTGAGATATGATAAGGAGTGTGGAAGTGCATACATTTCCTTGTAAATACACTGTCTTGCCTCTGTCTGTGCTCTATTGCAGCAACAAGAGAAATTTCAACCCTCGAGGTGTTCTTGAGATCAGAAAGAAGCAATATGGAAATCAGTGTAATTTTCAAAGATTCAAAAGAGTGCAAACAGAGGCGTCTTGAGGCAAGGTGGTGGATTTTCGAGAAAATGCAACCGAGCATGCATATCTCCCTTGCCCGCGAGGCCATTTATCGCTTCTGTTAGCTAGTTGTAGTTAATTACCTGTGCTGTAATTAATTTAGCTTAGTGCTTTGTAATATTCTAATTAGCTTAGATTAGCTAGTTATTCAATTTGGTTTATAATAATTAATTAGTTAGAATAGTTAGTTAATTAGTTGGTTTGTAATAGTTAGCATAATTAGCGTAGCTAGTTAGCTTTCATTTTATTCGTACCCTCCGTCAATAGGGCAAATGTTGTAATAAGCGTGCGTGTGCGTGTGTGAATGTTTTCCAACCCCACTTCTTTCTCCCTTTTACTTATACGCTTTTGGTGGTTAGTTTAGGGCATATTTCAATTAGCATACCTTATACTTTGCATGTTTGCATCTTTCATTTGTCATGCATGCACCTGGCTCGGCGCATCATTCAAATCGCATTGTATTTCAATACACTTCTTTGAATACATGTATCAAATGTCGCATTCGTATGCCATCTTAGATAGTCGAGCCCATTTAGTTGCATTTTGCATGTGTTGCATTAGGCACTTAACATAGCTAGGATCATGCATTGATTACTAACTAGCTTCTGTTTTGGCTCGGAGTACACTGTGAGTGTTTATGCTTTAGCATCCTTGCATGCGTGTAAGTGACTGCCATGACAGCATGCTTGCTATGAGACTATGTGCTTAAGTGATTAACTGCATGAATGCCTGTGGATGAAGGCTTCATTGCTTGAATTGGAACAATTCATCAAAATGTGCGTTTTAAGCCCACTAGTTTGTGGCAAATCATGTTTTAAGTCCACTTGAGGGTGGCAAATCCACACTTTAGTCTACTTGAGGGTAACAACTTCAAACCATTTTCGAAAAACAAACATGAGATGTTTTGTTCCAAATTGAGTGATTTAGTCTATACATGTATGATGTGCGCATCACATAGTAATTCTAGATTAATGAACCGGAATAAGAACACGTGTTTTCAAAAACAACATATCATGTTAGTAAAGGCCGATCTTTGATTAGGTGAGTGAGGGTGTTTTCCCGAGTCGAGGTAACTTTGGTGATGACGAACACGTGGCCTTAGGCATGAGTCAGGGTTTCCTAAATTTTCCAAAAACAAAATATTTAGTTGGCGACTTTGAAATCTGGCAAAGAAGTCCATGTTTGGCGATTTTTGATCAAAAATTGGTTTTCCAAAACCAATTGCCAGATTTGGACTCTTTGGTGATTTATCAATCTCATATTGCACTTTGTGAGATTAGATTCAGAACCGTGATAGGAGTCCAAACTGTAGGAGCTAGAACCCAATCCGCACCCTCTCCGAAAAGGGGGGCGCGCGGAGAGAGTTCGGGGCGGTCTATAGGTGGAAGCTCAGTATTATACAGTGTTGAAAGTAGCGCATGTGGCTAAGTTCATCCGCAACAACATCATTTGCCGTTGTGGAGTCCCGAATGAGATCATTTCAAACAATGGCTCCCATTTCAAGAAAGAAGTGATCAACTTCTTGGAGAAATACAACGTGGCTTTTCATAAGTCATCTATATATCGGCCGCAAACCAACGGAGCTGTTGAAGCCGCCAACAAGAATATCAAGCACATTTTGCAGAAAATGGTTGAGACTTATAGAGACTGGCCAAACAAATTGTCATTTGCTCTCTGGGGCTACAGAACTTTGATTCGGACATCTACTGGGGCAACTCCGTACTCTTTGGTTTATGGGATGGAGGCTGTTCTGCCGATCGAAATAGAGGTTCCGTCGCTGCGGGTTATGGCTGAGTGCCAGATAGCAGAAGCGGATTGGCAGCAGAGCAGGTTCGTAGAACTGATGCAATTCGATGAGAGAAGGCTAAAAGCACTGTAGCATGTCCAAGGATATCAACGCAGGATTGCCAGGGCTTTTAACAAGAAAGTTAAGTCTCGGAGTCTTAAGAAAGGAGACTTGGTGCTAGAAGACAACCAAGCTCCCATCCATGAGCCTAGGGGCAAGTTCAGACCTAACTGGTCCTTATATCATCAAAACCATTTGGTCGGGTGGAGCTGTTATTCTTATGGACCTGGATGGCCTAGAATTTTCCCAGCTGATCAATATGGTCAAGTTGAAGAAATATTATCCCTAAGAGGCTCGCTAGGCCGAAAACCCGGAAGGGCAACCTAAGCAAAAGTTAGAGCACAAAAAATTGGAAATAAAGAAAAACTGAGCTCGCAAGGTTGAAAACCCAGAAAGGGCGGCCTTGGCAAAAGTTAGAGCGCAAAAAGAGAGCGTTAATACTCAAGTGAACCCGAACCGAACTACGTAAGGCCTGATTCCCATCTTCGGAATACGTAGGCAACTTCATTTTGAAGTTCGGCCGTAAACACCTCCAAATCGACTGTGTCCATGTGTTTGATCAAGGTATCCTTGTCTGTTCATTATTTGAAAGATCGGTTATGATACTTGCCCTGAGAGAAGAGCTGACTACAGTGCTGAGCATTAGTCAAGGGGCAATTTTTCATTTCTGGATTCGGGGTTGTACATCTCGAGGATAGATTCTATGTGTGTCAAGTTGTGATCCTTATCGAAAATGGTTTTGAAAAGTTTTGATAAAAGTTGATCTTGTTCAAATTAATCTTTTTATAACTTAGACCATTTTTGGACCAAAAGGAAAATTTTCAAGGCCCACGACTTCAATTTCATTAATTTAAATATAGAGTTATCCAACTCTCGATATAAATCAAAGTTGTTTTTATTACATTCAAAAAGAAAACTTGAAAAGTTAGATGAAGGCAATAAACTTGGGGTATAGATGAGTCAGGTGTTCGTGCGTCCCCTCTCTGAGCTCGTAGAAGCTTCAGATGCTAAAGTAGGCCCAGCTTGCACCTCATTTCCAAGCCAAATTAGGCATTTGCCAAAAAGTGTGTAGCTAAAACTAGGGGCAGGAGCCAGAAGTTCTCTCATCCTCCAAGCAGTGGGATATCGAGCTAATTGTGAACCTCGAGTTGGGAATGAAGTCGGATACTCTACCCCCTCTTCTGGGCAAGTCTAGTCATGTCCGAGCTGAAACCTGAACCAGAATGGAAAGTAGAACACACAGTGTGTTAAGCCAATCAGCCAAATGCCGGGTTGCCAAGTCATGCTATAGCTCATCTTGGGCAGATCAAACCAGGGGCAACACCAAGCAATATTAGCCACATACCTGTTACACATCCAATGGCACCACCACCCTTCGTTTGGTAAGTTAACTAGCTGTTGGCGAAAGAAATAGCCTCATGCTGAATATGCAGAGCAAGAATCCACTACCTTCAGCTTGTCCATGAGCCATACCTGGAAGGGATGAAAGAAAAGAGATATTAAAGAAGAGAGAGGTGTATGTTGAGAGAAAAAGTAAGAAAAGGGCTTTGAGAGAAAAGCAAAGCATGAGTGCTGAGCGATGTGAGAAACACATATGAGAAGGTAGAAAACATTAGCTGAGGAAGTAGTGGACTTCTTGCAAATCTGTTTGTCTCTCGCCGATGAAAAGCATCTAAGCCCATAAAAATCTCGGCCAGTACCAAGCCAATACAACTCTTGCCCTCTTTCAAGCCCTGTGCCACTTCAACTAGCTGAATGCTTGACCTGCCAAAATTAGGGGCAAGGAGAAAGTAAGCTACCATGCACAAACAAAGGGCGTGTTGTCGAAAATCCTGCCAAAGACAGTCACCGCGATCACTGGTGTCGGAAAATCGATGAATTAGACTGGGAATGTCCAGTTCTCTGTTGTCGGCCAGAGATCGAGCCTCATGCATGGTGAGTCTGCACATCCTTCCCAAAGCTTGGGCAAGACCAAAACGGGACTTGCGTAAGATTTTCTCATCACGCCGGGATTCCATCAAAACTTGGAATTCTTCAATTGTAGGGAACATCTCTTGCCCCCTGAAGTTAAACACGTGTGTGTAACCAGGTTCCAGCATCTAGCTGCTGCATGTAGGTACGAAAAACGCAGTGGAGAATGACTTAGCAGGAATAGTTCATTTATCCCAAAACCCTGGAAATTTAACTTTTCCGAGCCATCCAAAGTTGTAATGCGATCTGGGAGCTTTTGGGTAAGAAATGGCTCCATTTGTGGCAAAATAGCAGCTAAAATGAATAAATCACGAAGCTGGAGCTTTCGTAGAAGATAAGGCATTGAGTGGAAGACAGGTGGCAACAAGCTGGAGGTCTCTCACATTGATGGCCGACCCACCAGTGGTGATGGCCGACAGGCCACTTTTGTAACCGACTGGCCACCCTTTATTTATGGTCGACGACCTCCTGGTCTGTCTTATGGTCTACCTGTGTGTTGAGAGTGTTGAGAACCTGTGTTTTGTTCTACTCTTTATGCATTGTGTTGTATTGTTTTAGTTAGTTTTGTTGAGCCGTTTTTTTTAATTTGTTTATCGAGTTATATTTGTCTTGTTTTGCTTATCGAGTTGTATTTGTTTTGCTTATTGAGTTGTTGTATAATGTATAATGTTTATCAAGTTGTATATTACTTGATTATTTATCGAGTTGTACATTGTTTTCCTTGCTTTGTTGTTAGTCGGTTCACTACTTGATCAAGAAGGTTATGCCAACACAATGTGTAATTTCCATCAATTGAGTTCGATCTCATTTCCACGCTATGCGATGCTCATGATTCAAAATACAACACTTTTTCAAAAAGCCTGGTTTTCATTCCGATCATGGTTATTTTTTACAAAAAATGTAGTACAACTTTTTAAAGAAAATAAAACTCATCTGAAGTTATACAATGTGCTAGCACAATAAACCAAAAGAAATTAAGCAAAAAAATACAAAAATCAACGTCATCCATCTCAGGATTTAGAGGCCCTCTTCGTCCTCTTCCTCAGGGGAATGGACTCTGATGTACTGTCTCCATCAACGCCGCTGTCTGAACCTGATGTCGAATTGGAACTAGAGCTGTCTTCACTCTCAGCCTCGGAGCTCTCCTCAGCGCCAGCACCAACATCTCCATTAGTAGAATCTGAGCTAGCATCATCGTCTCTGCTCGCAGACGACTCAACATGTTGACTCACTGCCTCCTCGGCCCCGCTGGTCTCAATATCATCCTCGCTCAGAATAGGATCTAAAGGGCCACTCTCAGCTCGGGCGCTTCTAGCTTGGACTCAAATGCGCACTAGAGCCTGTCTCTCTCTCCTTGCTACCAGAGGGGGTATTGATGGTCCTGGTGCTGTTGCCGCTGGTGCCATCAGTATAGATGGGACTTGAAAAGGCAGTTGATATATGTCAGCCACAATATGTGTATTAGATGCAAGTGTGGTGTGCAGAATGAGTACATGTAGAAGTTAGGTACAGAGTATGAATACAGTAAGAAAATGTAGTATTTTAGATACAATGTATCAGTGCAGCGTGGGAACATTTTTAGTTGAAATGTCAGTTTCAGTGTGTCGGTGGAAATGTGATGACTGGAATGTAAGAAAACTGAAGAAATTACCTGAATGCCGTGGAAGCCGAGCAGTGCCTCCCTCCTCAAGATCATGCCCTCGAAAGAGGCTAATAGCTCCAGTAGATCCTCGGTGTATCCTAGAGGCACCTGCAAATGCATTTGGGAATGATCAGTGTCCTGAAGGAATGAATATCTGAGAGAGAATGGCAAAAATAAATGAAAAACTGTGGTACATACCGGAGATGAGTCAGAATCTCTAACATGTCTATGACCAGCCACTAGAGGATCAATTGGAATCTGGTAAGCCTCTTCAGTGTACCACCAGCATGTCAACTCAGTCGGAAGCTCTCATCAACCGAAGCCCTGTCTAGCGGAGTGCACCCCTCTGGTCCTACCCCTCGATGCTCAAGCCCTTCTCATCGAAGGGGCGTCTATTGCTCTCCCTATACGAGCACGAGTACCCGTTAAGGAAGGCATGAGATGCGTCTGGATAAATGTCGCATACTCCCTCTCTCTGAGAAAGTAGTCGGCATCCACGCCCCGAGTAAAGTCAATCACCTCCTGAGAGGAGAGGCTCTCTGTAGCTCAAATAGATGGCAGAGGCACCATGGAAACTACCTGCTACGACAAACCCAAGGTTTGGCATATGAAGCGCTCGCCTAAGAACCAGGCTCAGCATACTGGACCCTTGAGAACAAGTCAGAAGTGGGAAACCCCTCGCGCGCCGGTAAACTGGTCCCTGACTCCCTCAGGCATCGTTGCCCAAGGCTACCAAGAGATCTGCAAATAGAGAATACACACGTTGTTAGTTACCATTAAATATGCAATATGAATCATGGCTGAAGTAAAGTAGCAATAACTATGAGTTTGAGTTACCTTTGCCACGGTCACGGTGTCGAAGTACCGGCGAAAGAATGGAAAGGTCTCCCTAGTCCTCCTCAAACACCTATCGTCGTACTCATGAGAGTATGGCACAATAGGAGGCATCTCCACTTCCGGCTCTGGGGCAAGGGTCGAGAAGTATGCATATACCCACAGCTCCAAGAAGCGAAAAGGTAACAGTGAGTGTACAACATATAAACACAAGCAATGCAGAAAGCAGAATGTGTATCTAGAATACAAAGAATGCAGAAAGCATAGTGTGTAGTACAACGTACAGAAAGTATAAGTGTAAAGCAGAGAGCAAATTGTGTGTGTATAGTGTACAAAAAGTGCAAAGTAGAAAGCATAGCGGGAAATGTAAAGCAGAAAAGTAAAGCATACCTCCCAGGCTCTACAGTAGCTGCCGACTTTGTTCCCGCTCTTGCGAGATGTCGAGCTCATGTAGCCATATAAGGTAGCAAGACCAGCGCCACCCCAATCGCAAAGCCGGACCTAAGACAAGTCCACCAAGGCACTCAAGAGATATAGCCCTACAGTGTTCGCCCTGTCGGTGAACAATGTGGTGTCAAAGAGGAACATCAAGAAGCCTCGGCCATACTGCTCGATTTCCTTTAGGGTCTCTAGCTCTGTCCCTCTGAAATGCTCTGAAAACCAAGTGTATCGCACCATCCCCGACCGAAAGAGATGCGGGCGTGCCCCTAGCAGGTAGATCTATACGGTATTCCACTCGCCCATGTCTGTATCATAAGGGATCAGACGACCCCCTACCTCTATGCCAGTGAGCATAGAGAAGTCATATGGAGTCATTGTCATCTCTCCTACAGTAGAGAAGTGGAAAGAGTTGGTGGTATCCCACCACCTCTCTACTAGTGCTCCAAGTAAGGGCCTACTCGCTATGGGGCGCGACAGCCCCATGCAAAACAAGCCAAAGCCGGCCTCATTAATAATCTGGCGGACGCTGACGGGGAGCTCCATGTACCACTCTCTTGCGGATGTGGCTCCGTATTCTCTGATAGAGTGTGAGTCCTCCTATAATCAGAATGGGCAGATGAAAGGCAATGTAAGAAATACAGTGCAAGAATGTGTTTAAGACAAGCAGATGAAAGGCAGTGTAAGAAATACAGTGCAAGAGTGTGATTTAAGCAAGAAATGCAAGGTACATTGAGGAAAATATAAGAATATAGTGTATACCTTGGTGGCGCCGTAGGATAAATGGGACTCCAGCTCTCGTTTCTAGCACACCCTGTGCAAACCCTCTGAAATGACGAATACTGTCGGGTGGTAGCACATACGTCTCAGGATGATAAGTCCCCGGGTCAAAAGGTCGAACCCTGGGTGGTAGTAGTATAGGCTCGGGATTCGACTCCATCCTTGGAGAAGATCCGTCATCTGGAATGTCATCCGCCATCTAGAAAGGAGCTGAGAAAGTGTGCGAAAATGAGGAAAATGCGTGGAAAATGCCAAAAGTCAACAAAAGTCAACCCTAGGAGAGAGAATAGGGAAGAAAAAGTCAAACCCCGAAAAAAGGCACAGTACCTAAGAGAAACTCGAGGGAAACATGCCTCAAGTGGTGAAAATGAAGAAAAAAAACACCGAAATCAAATTTCAATCAGTTCAAAATGAAGGAAATCACGAGGTTTTAGCAAATCAACTTCGCATGGGGCGTTGGGAAACATGTATAAAGCACGGATCTAGAGGGAAAAAGTGTCTAGAGAGGGAGATGATGGATTTTCGGCAATGGGGAAGTGGGGAAATGAAGTTTGGGTGTGTTTACTTAAAGGCCCGATGAGAAAAGACCAAAATGGCCCCAATCTGCTATCGGTGGCCGACAGGTCACATTGGTGGCCGACAATGCTTGACGGTGGCTGACGCCCTCCCCTGGTGGTCGTTCAGTGCCCAGGGCTCCTACATTGAGTTATGATGCTGTTTTGTGTCCTTGTTTCTCAAGAAATGCATGAAAAGTTCACCTTTAAGTTCAAATTGCCTTTGCAGAAGCTTTAAACCATGCCTCTAGTGTGTGATGTCCATTGTCAGTCAACATGAACGAGGTGTATCCTTTGAAAACTTGTTGTAACTTTTCCGAAAGGTAAATTGAACATTGTTATTTCATCCATTTTGTTAAGAATACTCTTTCATCCTTGTATAGAATATACATCATGTGCATGTATAGAAGGTACATTTCACATGTGATCTTGCAAACAATGTGCATTTCTCCCATTTGCATAGAACATGCTTTCAACTCATCATGCATAGAACATGCTGTTAATCTCGCATTGAACATTCATTTTGTACTATTGATCATATTTCTCCATTGCTGTATAGAACATGCATTTTGCCATTATTGCATAGAACATGCTTCCAATTTATCTCGCACAGAGCATGTTGTCAATACATATGCATAAAACATGCCTTAACATTATTGTGCATAGAACATGCACTCTTACTATGTTGTACATGTTAAGTCTCTTTCTTATGCAGGCACGATATTATATGTATGGTTCATTCAGTGGAGCCAACACACAGAACGATATTGTATGTATGGTTCATTTAGAGAAATTTTGGATAGGATCATTCATGTCTCGGTAAGAGAACATTTTCCCTAACTCGTGCACCTATCACACGTGTTCACTTTGTGCATCTATTGCACTCTACCTAACTTGTGCATCAATCACACTTCATCGTTTGTGCCCGTTGCATTTATTCACTTTCTTCTCTCGCGTGAGGCGCATTTTGATATATTCACCTTTTTTCTCACGCGCATGAGATGCGTTGGGATCACTCTTTTTGGTTAAAAGCATTCGGGTGTGCCCTGATGTTTACACCACTCCTTTTGGTTAAAAGCATTCGGGTGTGTCCCGGTGTTTACACCACTCTTTTTGGTTAAAAGCATTCAGGTGTGCCCCAGTGTTTACACCACTCCTTTTGGTTTAACACGCTCGGGTGTGTCCTGGTGTTCCCTCTATCCTTGTTTCTTCCGCGTGCAACATGTTAGGATCTTGTTTGAGACCTTAGGTGCACCCGACGGTCATTCTTCGCTTTGTTGCGCATCGTGTAGTTAAGATTGCATAATTTTCTTACATCCTTTCTGCATGAAATATGGTTTGGTTCGTAATTCCCACGCGTGGTGTGTTTGCTTACTTACTTGTGTTTGAGGTTGCTGTACCTTGTTTTGGTTTGCTTGCATTGCATTTGCATTCAAATATTTCGTTACAGCCTCATTGCATGATCATAAGTTATGTTCCTGCATTGTGCATATCATTTACATCTTGCCCCAGAACTACACTGGTTTGATTCCTTGCAAAGCAATATGTAGGCAGCCTGTAGGTGCAACCATTTGTTTTGTCTTGTTTGTCTGTTTGTCCGAGTCTTCAGCCTTGTCAAAAATGGGTCGTCTCTGGGCTTTCATATTCACTCCCGTCCCTTTACGACTTCCGAATTCTGTCAAATAGGGGAAATTGTAGACACCCCATTTTTGATCGTCCTCAAGACTTGGACATCATCACTTGTGCACTTGATGATTGTGCTTGTTTGTGTTCGTTTTGAATGCTCGAAGTCCTTGGTGGAGTACCTTGCCTTTGAGCCTTGAAACCTTATCTATTTTGTGCACTGTTTTGGACCAAAAGCTTGTTGTTTCAAGTCTGGAAGAGTGGGTAACCTGTCGGCCAGCCCATTGGGCTGTCGGCCTTGGCTTGTTCTTGTCAGCTACCAGTAGTGGCTGACGGCCATCAGTCTCTTTTTTCAGATATTAATGGACAGCTGTGTCAGCTGTTGCTCACTGAGCTGCATCTCCATACACGTGTATAGTAAGATGTTCCTAAGCTTAAGACTTGTTTTTATATATATAGGGTAGTTCCTCCCCCATTTTTGAGGGTGAACAATTTTAGACCAAAAAAAAATCTCTCTCTCTAGCTTTCTCTCTCTCTCTCTCTTGATATTTTGTGCTTGGTTGCCTAATTTCTCCATACTTTTGCATACCAACCCTTAACCAAATACTCTCACCTTTGAGCTGAGATTCCTTAGGACCTTCTTTAGGCTCTAGAAGGAGGTTTGAGCTTGAATTTGTGCCTAATTTGTGTTTTGCTTCAAAGGTATAGCACCTACCTTGTTTGAGCTTGTTTTGTATGTTTGTATCGCCATCTATTTCAACTGTCTTGGGGCTGATTTTGAACTGTCAAATACTCTATTTTTATGATTTAAAAGTGTTAGTTTGAGGCTATTTTGGGTTTGGGGGTGGTCCACCCTCCATGCTCCTTTGCTTGTTAAGCTTTTGTGGCATTATTCACAACTTTCAAACCAACATTTTAGGTCCTTTTAACCACTAAATTTCAGAGGATTTTCAGTGGCAAAAACCTCATTTTGAAGTCCAAAATTGGAGGGGTTAGCCTCCCCTCCTTGTGTCTTGCTTGCATGCCTAGTTAGCCTTATGTATTAGCTTATTGTTTAGCTTTTTGTGGCTTAAGTCCATCTTGTTTTAGACTATATTTAGGGCTGTTTTGCCTCTATTTTTAACTGATTAATTCATTTAAGCCTTGTATGGCATGGTTGTAGTGTAATTTCATTCACTAGCTTGGTGTTTTAGGGCTTTAAACACCATAGTTTTGAGTTGATAGCATATTTTAGTGTTGTTTTGGACTTAATTTCATCACTTTAATCTCTGCAATCTCCCTCAATTCTTCACTCTTTTGTTTGCTTTGAAAGTGGTTTTAAACCCCTTGTTTGCCTAAGTATGAAATGAAGGTGCTACACCTAATGGTTTTATCCCTTAGGGGGTTCATTACCAACAGTGTAATACCTCTTTCATGCCCAAAGAAACCTTTGGTTTAAGCCCTCTTTCCATTAGAGGACACTCACCAATGGACAATTGGATTAAGGAATAGTTTGGTAATTAAACTGAGTAAACAAAAATTGGATAAGTAAAAGAGGCAAGATAAGCATATTTCATGTTGCATTGCATGTGTTCGAATCGGACGTTAATTCGACCACGAGAAAAATGGGACATTTCATACTTAAAAGTGATGAAATGTGCCACTTTCCGTGGTCTCCATTGCCCTTGATCATGCATGATAAGGTAATGGACATTTGAGTCTTGTTTTGCATCAATTGAACTTGTACAAACTTGGTCCCTTAGCCATCATGCATGAAAATTGCTTGATTGATGGTTTGAGGGCCAAGAGTTTCTCTCCTTTGAGCTTGTGTGATGATAAGGAGGGTAAACAGTGCAAACAACCCTTGAGAATACACTACTTTGCCTCTGTTTGCTCTCTGTTGCAGCAAAAGGAAGTTCATGTCAATATTAGCCGACCGGCCACCAATGGTAGCCGACGGCCACCATTGGTAACCGGCCGGCCGTCAATAAAATTTGCACAGTTTGTTGATAAGGTGGAGCAAAGGTGTTCTGGAATTTGGCGGCATTGTCAGTGTTCAAATGTGCAAACAGAGGCGTTCAGTGGCAAGGTGGTGGCTTTTTCGGGTGGAAACCAAGCATGCATGGGCCTCCCTCGCTTCTCGACATTAGCTAATTAGATTAATTAGCAATAGATGAAATACATGTTGTAACTATTTAAGTAGAGTAGTTAGTAAATTACTTCATGTTGTAATTACTTAGCTTAATTGCTTTGTAATTAGTTAGTTAAGTGTTTAGCTAATTAATTTGATTTGCAATATTTAATTAGCTTAGAATAGCTTAGTTAATTCGTTTCGAGTGTTGTAATAGTTAGCTTAATTAGCGTAGCTAGTTAGTTAGCTTATTCATTTGGACCCTCCTTCGCGAGGGCATAATGTTGTAATAAGTGTGCGTGCGTGTGTGTATGTCTGCCAATCCCACGTCTTTCTCCCTTTTACTTAATCACTTTTGATGGTCAGATTAGGGTCATGTTTTGATTAGCCTATCGCATGCCTGTATCCATTCATCTTGTTTGCATGCACCGAGGCTCGGCGTATCATTCAAACTGCATTGCCATTTCAATACTTCTTTGAATGCGTGTTTAAATCACATGTTGTTCAAAATGAATCATATGCCATATTAGTAGCCGAATATTAATTGCATAATTGCATGTGTTGCATTAGACACTTAACATAGTTAGGATCATGCATCTTTCTAACTAGTTTCTATTCTGGCTTGGAGTAGTAGGTAAGTTTTTATGCTTTAGCATACTCGCATAAATGTGAATGTTTCCATGATTAGCATGCTTGCCATGAGGCTATGTGCTTAAATGCTAAATTGCATGAATGCCGGTGGATGAAGGCTTGTTGTTTGAATTGGAACGATTCAATAAATGTGTGTTTTAAGCCCACTTTGCGAAGTGGCAAATCATGTTTTAAGCCCACTATGTTTGGTGGCAAATCCGCATCTTTAAGCTCACTTGAGGTGGCAAATTCAAACCATTTTTTGCAAACAAACATGAGTTGAATTGTTCTAAGTCTTGCAAACTAGTCTATAACTTGCTTTGTGCGCATTACATAGTAAAGCTAGTTTAAATAATCAGAATAAGAACACATAATGTTTATAAAAACTCATATCATGATTATTAGAGGCCGATCTTTGATCGAGCGAGCGGGAGTACTCAATCCATGACCTTCCCCCCTCGTACCCAAGTTCCCGAACCGAGGCAACTTTGGTGATGACGGACACGTGGCTTTCGGCACGAGTCAGGGTTTTCTAAATTTCCTCAAAATAAAATATTCAGGTGGCGACTCTGTATCTGGCAAAGCAGTCCAATTTTGGCATTTTTTTATTCAAAATCAATTTTCCAAAACGATTTACCGGATTTAGACTCTTTGGTATTTATCAGTTTCACATTGCACTTGTGAGACTAGATTCAGAACCGCGGGAGTCCGAACTGTGAGGCCTTTCTTTTCCAACCTTTTCAAAAGGCGGGGCGCGAGGAAAGGGCGAGTCCACAAGAAGGAGCACCTAGAGAGAGAGCGGAAGCAGTTTCAACTTTAGGGTTATGAGGAAACCAAGTGTTGAGTTATATATTTAAAGACCCGAGGTGAAAAGGCAAAAAAGGCCTTGAACTGCCATTGGTGGCCAGCATGGGGCTGGCAAAGCCTATCTGTGGCTGGCAAGGCTCACCCATGGCCGGCACCCTCCTCCTATGGCCGGCCGATGGCCGGTGGCCTCCCTTAGAGTCCTGATACTGTTTTGTCTCCTTAGTTTCCAAGAAATGTAGGGATGGTTCACTGTTGGGTTCAGATTGTCTCTACGGAAGCTCAAAATTGTGTTTTCGGTGCACAATGTTCATCACTTGTCAACATGAACAAGGTGTATCCTTTAAACATATTGTAAGTCTTTCGAGAGGTAAATCGGAAGTTGCTACTGAATTTGTTTTGTCAAATTATGCTTTTGTACCTTGCGTTGAATATGCATTTCACTTTGTTGCATAAAACATGTATGTCACTTTTTTGCATAGAATATGCATTTCACATACGTTGTTGCATAAGATATGCATTTCACATATATTGCATGCGTATCTTGCATCCATTATGAATCACGCGTAGAATATGCTTTTGTTTCTCGCATGGAACATGCCTTCAATTAACATTGTATCTCAACTGTTTGTCTTACATAGAACATGTATTCTTACTGTATCGCACTTGTTAATTTTCTTTCTTACACAGGCAAACGATATTATATACACGGTTCATTCAGAGGAGTTCCAGTTGAAGTCTTTGTGCATCTATCACACTTGTTCACTTTGTGCATCTATTGTAGTTGTACAATTTGTGCATCTATCGCACTTGTTTACCTTCTTGCATCTATCACATACCACTCTGCTATACCTCAGGATGTGTGAAGCACGTGCTCGAGTGGTTGTTTCTCAGGACGCGTGAAACGCAACCCTGGGCGAGTTTTACCTCAGGACGTGTGAAGTACGCACTCGAGTCATTGTTTCTCAGGATGTGTGAAACGTGGCCCTTGGTGGGTTTTACCTCGGGATGTGCGAAGCACACGCCCGAGTGGTTGTTTTTCAGGATGCATGAAACGCGGCCCTGGGCGGGTTTTACCTTAAGACGTGCGAAGCACGCGCCCGAGTGGTTATGTCTCGAAACGTGTGAAACACGAGCCTGAGGGTTTTTGTTCTCGTTTTCTCAGGATGTGTGAAATGCAACCCTGAGGGGTGTTTTCTTTCATCGTCTCGTGCCTTGGCATGGTTGGAGTGTGTTTTAGATCTTTTTTGCCTTTTAAGCTTGAACTTGCTCATTCATATGTCATTATCATATTTTTGCTTATTATACTTGTTATTTGCTTATTGCATAATCTCGCATGATCATAAGATTTTAAAGTCACTGGCTTCGCGTAGTGTGTGAGTCCAGCTTTCAAAGTTATATTGTGCATTTCATTTGTATCTTGCCCTAAAACTACGCTGGTTTGATTCCTTGCGAAAGGGATATGTAGGCAGCCTGCGAGCACAATCATTTGTTTCTGTCTTGATTATTTGTCCAAGTCTCATGGCCTTGTCAAAATGGGTCGTCTTCTAGCTTTGATATTCACTTACGTCATTTCATGACTCTGAGCTCTATCAAAGAGGGGCAATTGTAGACACTCCATTTTTTACGGCACTTAGACTTGGACGTCCTTCCATGCACACCCGATGATGAGTCTGTTTGCTCGCCAAGTACTCAAAGTCCTCAACAGAATGCCATAACTTTGAGCCTCGTAAACCCTGATAGCTTTTCAAACCCAATTTTGGACCATGCCTTGGTCTTTCCAACCTGCAACTTTTGGTGGCCTGCCAGCCATCTCTAGAGGCTGTCGACCATCATTTTTAGGCTGTCGGCCACTGATATGGCTTGCCAGCCACCAGTGATGGCTGGCCGGCCACTAGTGTATTTTGCATCTTCACCCACATGTAGGACTGGATCTCCTTGAGGGAATTTCATGTTTTCTATATATAGGGAACCCCTCTCTCTTGTAGCAAGGTTAGAAAATTTTGAACTCAAAAATTTTCCTCTCTCTCTACAATTCTCTCTCTCTCTCTAGTAAATCTCTACATTTTAGCCTTCAATTCCTTAACCTTTGCCTATATACCCTTAACCAACTCTTCTCATCTTTGAGCTGAGGTGTTCTCGAGCTTGCTTTGAGCTCTAGACGGTGTACTTACTTGGTTTTGTTGCTTGGAATTACTCTTTGCTTCAAGATGTATAATACTTGCTTTTTTTTTACCTTGCTTTGCGTACTTGTTTTTCTATCTTTTCGTACTAATTTTGGGCTGTTTTTAGGCTATAAAAAACTCTATCTTTGTGGGTTGAAATTGGTGGTTTTAGGCCATTTAAGGTTAGGGGGTGTCTCACCTTTCTTTATTTTTTGTTTGTAAGGCCTTTTCACCTTTGTTTCCCACTTTCAAACTATCTTTTTCCAAGCTTTTAAACATTGATTTTCAAAGCTATTTCAATAGACGAAATCATGTTTTGAAGTCCAAATTTGGAGGGGTTAGCCTCCCCTCCTTATGTTTTGCTTACTAGCCTAGGTTGTGCTATGTTTTAATATTATAATCTAGCTTGTTTTAGCTTAATTCCAGCATATTTTAGGACATACGTTAGCCTGCTTTAGCATTGTTTTGGGCTGTAGTTTGCATTTGAGCTTTGTTTTGCACGCTTCTAGTGTAATAGTCCTCATAAGCTTGATGTTTTAGATCTTAGACATCACTTATTTGAGTTGATAGCACTTATTTTGGCTTTTCATACTTCATTTTAGCATTAATAATCTCGGCAACCTCCTTCCTTTCTTAGCTTTTAATTTTGCTTTGAAAGTGGTTTCAAGTCATTTGCTTGCCCAAGTATGAAATTGAGATTTCATACTTTGTGGTTTAATCCCTTAGCTAGTTCATTACCAATGGTATAATGCTTCTTTCATACACAAAGCAACTTGTGTTTTGAGCCTCTTTTCATAAGAGAACTTTAATTCACCTTTTGGACTTAATTGGATTAAAGAATGGTTGGTAAATTAAAATGAGTAACTAAAACTTGGGACTAAAAGTGAGTAAGATAATATTTGGTTGTGTTCATTCGGACATTAATTGAACACGTGGAAGCTTCAACCATTTCATACTTGCTAGTGATGAAATGATTCAAGTCTCTAACGTCAACTTCTTCCCTTGATCATTCATGAAAGGGAGGAGGCTTGTGTCTTATTTTGCATTTATTGAACTTCCACACTTGGTTTCACAAGCCATCATACAATGAAATTGCATCCATTGATGGTTTGTGAACCAAAGCTTGCTACTCCTTTGATTTTTCCATGAAAATGAGGGGTAGGTTGTGCAAACAAACCCTTGAAATACCCTGTATATGCTCTGTTTGTCCTCTGTTGTAGCAAGATGAACCTATGCATCAGTGCCCGGCAGGCCACTTTCCATGGCCGGCAACCTTCAACCATGGCCGGCTGATGGCTGACAACCTTTACTAGTGGCCGGCCAACCACTGATGTAAAATTCAATAGTGGGTTTGTAAGGTAGAGCAGAATGAGCAGCAGTGTTGGTGTTCAACTGTGCAAATAGAGGCATTCTGAAGCAAAACAGTGGCATTTTCGAGTGGAAACCGTGCATGCGCATGAACATCTCTCATTTCCTAAGGCGGAGTATTTAATTGCTTAGTTTAATTATTAATTACAATTGTGTTGTAATTCTTTAATTAGTTAAGCAGTTAACTGATTATGATGTAATTATTTTAGTTAGCTAGATAGTTAACTAATTAGTTCATTTGTTGTTATAATAATTAGTTAAGTAGTTTAGCTAGTTATTCATTTTGTTTTGTAATAATTAGCTTTAGTTTTAGCTTAATTAGTTAGTTAGTTAGCTAGTTTATTCATTCGGACTCTCCTTCGTGAGAGCGAAATGATGTAATAATGTGTATGTCTTCCAACCTCACGTCTTTCTCCCTTTTATTTATCCGCTTTGATGGTTAGATTAGGGGCATTACGTTTCAATTAGCATATTGCATGTTTACATCCATTCATTATCTTGCATGCACCGGGGCTCGGTTCATCATTCTAATTGCATTGTCATTTCAATACCTCATTGAACACGTGTTTAAACGCACGCTATGAAATTGTTGCAAATAACATATTAAGTAGCCGAGCCTATTTTAGTTGCATTATTGCATTCGTTGCATTAGCCATCTTGTATAGTTAGAAATTATGCATATTTTTCTAACTCTTTTGTTTTATCTTAGCTTGGAGGACTAGGTGAGTTTTTAGTGCTTCAGCATACTTGCATGAATGTTGATGTTGCCATGTTTGGCATGCTTGCCATGAGACTAAGTACTTAATTGCTATAACTATTTGAGTGCCTATGGATGAAGGCTTGTTTCTTGAATTGGAATGATTCAATGAATGTATGTTTAAGCCCACGTTGTCAAGTGGCAAATTCACAAACTTTAAGCCCACTTTGTAAAGTGGCAAATTCAAACCCTTTTTCAGAAAACAAACATAAAATTGAATTGTTCCAATTTGAGCAAACTAGTCTATATCTTGTGTGCATGCATCACATAGTAATGCTAGCCTAATAAATCGGAACAAGAGCATATAATGTTGATAAAAATCATATCATGATTAGTAGAGGCCTATCTTTGATCAGGTGAACGGGGGTGCTCAATTCATGACCTTCTCCTCTCATACCTAAGTTCCTAAGCCCAGAAAATCTTGGTAATGACAGACACATGGCCTTTGGCACGAGTCATGGGTTTCCTAAATTTTCTTAAAATAAAATATTTAGGTGGCAACTCTGTATCTGGAAAAGCAATCCAATTTTGGCATGTTTGATTCAAAATCAAATTTTCAAAAGATTTGCTGGATTTAGACTCTTTGGTGTTTATCAATTTCACAT
This sequence comes from Camellia granthamiana, assembly GCA_036172215.1. Taxonomy (NCBI): domain Eukaryota; kingdom Viridiplantae; phylum Streptophyta; class Magnoliopsida; order Ericales; family Theaceae; genus Camellia; species Camellia granthamiana. The sequence continues at coordinate 45,317,797 of CM069905.1, read as the reverse complement.
TGCACTTGCGAGATTAGATTCAGAACTGCAGGAGTTCGAACTATAGGGCTTATATTCAAACTTCCGAAAGGGGGAGCGAAAAAGTCAGGCTACAGTAGAGAAGGATGTGAATATCATTTGAGAACTGCCTTACAGATTCTGGGAGAAAAGAAATTGTATGCAAAACTCTCTAAATGTGAATTTTGGCTTGACAGTGTAAGCTTTCTGGGGCATGTAATCAACATAAATGGCATCTTTGTAGACCCATAGAAAATTGAAGCTATTGTGGACTGGCCAAGACCAACCAATGTGTCCAGGCTATTATCGTAGATTTGTGAAAGATTTCTCTAAACTTGCTTTGCCACTTACTCAACTAACATAGAAAGCTACACCATTTGATTGGAAAGATCAAAGAGAGTTTTCTTTCCAAGAGTTAAAGACCAGGTTAGTAACTACACCAATTTTGACTTTGCTTAATGGTACTGATGGGTTTCAAATTTACAGTAACGCTTCGTACAAAGGTTTAAGGTGTTAATGCAAAATAAGAAGGTGATTGCTTATGCTTCTTGACAACTCCGCCCACATGAGAAGAACTATCTAACCCACAACCTTGAACTAGCAGTTGTGGTGTTTGCCTTGAAAATTTTGCGACACTACCTGTATGGTGTGACTTGGGAAGTGTACACTGACTATAAAAGCCTTAAATAATTCTTCACCCAAAAAGAACTGAACATGAGATGGAGATGATGGCTTGAGTTGATCAAGGATTATGACTTGCAGATCTTGTACCATCCAGGGAAAGACAATACCGTTGCAAATGCTTTGAGCCAAAAATCCACTGGCAATTTGTCATCTTTACTTACCGGTCAAAGAGAATTGTTACATGATTTGGAAAGAAATGAGATTGAAATTATGATGTGTAAATAGGGTGGAATCCTAGCTGCCATTTCTGCCCAACTTGCAATAATTGAAGAAATTAAAGAGAAACAACTTGACGATGAGTTTTTGAAGAAGATTGTTGATGAACTTGAATCAAAACCAAGGCTGGGGTTTTTATTTGAGAACAATGTGCTAAACTTTCAGGGTAAGCTTTGTGTACCAAATTGTTATGAACTGAGGAAGCGTGTTATGACCGAAGCCCATAATTCCAAATTTGCTATGCACCCAGGTAATACGAAAATGTACAAAGACTTAAAGAAAAACTTCTAGTGGTCTAGAATGAAGAAAAAGTATTGCTGACTATGTGGCTAGATGTTTTCATTGCCAACAAGTTAAAGCCAAACATCAACGGCCTGCTGGATTGCTTCAGCCGCTTCCAGTGCCATAATAGAAATGTGATTATATTACCATGGACTTCATTGTGGGATTGCCTTGCTCTCCTCGAGGAATGGATTTTATCTAGGTCATAGTTGGACTAAATCTACTCATTTCTTACCTGTGAAAGCTTTTTATAATGTAGATAAGTTAGCTAACATCTATGTGAATGAGATTGTGAGATTGCATGGTGTGCCAGTATCTATCGTGTCTGACAAAGATCCTAAGTTCACCTCAAGATTCTGGCAGAGTTTGGAACAAGATTTGGGGACTGAACTAAGATTGAGTAAAGCTTATCGCCTACAGATAGATGGCCAATCCAAACAAACTATTCAAACCTTGGAAGATATGCTCATAATGTGTATGCTAGATTTCCAAAGAGCTTAGGACGCCCAGTTGCCATTGGCCGAATTTGTGTATAACAATAGTTACCATTCGAGTATTAAGATGACTCCTTATGAAGCTCTGTATGGTAAGAAATGCAGGTCTCCAATTTGTTGGGTTGAAGTTGGAGATAGATCATTGTTGGGGCCGGAAATTGTGCAAGAGACAATTGAAAACGTGAAATTGATTTAACAGAGATTGAAAACTGCACAAAGCCACCAAAAAAGTTCTGCGGATGTCCAAAAAAGAGATCGAGAATATGAAGTCAGGGATCGTGTGTTTATTAAAGTAACTCCAATGAAAGGGCGAACACGGTTTGGAGTAAAAGGCAAATTGGCACCGAAATATGTTGGGCCATATGAAATCCTTATAAAAATCAATTCGGTGACGTATCGGGTAGCCTTACTGCCAGCCATGGAACATATGCATAATGTTTTCCACATATCCATGCTTCGGGACTATCTACGAGATCCGTTACATGTTATTGAGCCAACGCATGTTCTTTTGAAGGATGACTATACATATGAAGAGAAGCCAATTCAAATTATGAATCGCCGAAACAAAATAATAAGGAACAAAGAAATTCCATTGGTAAAAGTGGGGACATATGCAACATGGGAAATGGAAGAGGATATGATAAAGAGATACTCTGACTTTTTCTCTTTCGATCCGATATTCTACCAAAATGAAGGTAATTCAAGTTTGGAGGACCAAACTCTTAAAGGGGGAGAGACTGTAACAATCCCGACCTGTGATTAACTATTAAACCATGACTAAGGATGCCTAATAAGTAATTAAGAGGAAATCCTATGTTAATTGCATGTATTATATGTTATTTGCATTTATATCTGTCAGTCGTAGAAATATTTGTCTGTGTTTTTGTTTCATTCTGCAAATTGAAGGCCTTATCGACATTTGATCATGAAATTGATTCGGTTTATGTGCTATCTAGAATTTTTGGGAATTTACGGTAGGTTCAATTGAAATTCAATTCGGAACGAAGTAATTAGAATAAAATAATGTTAGTCTTAAACCACTTTTGATTAAGCTTCCTTAATGCGCCTATATAAGGCCTCAATAACTCAAGAGGCTTCTCCTATACACCTATTTCATCATCTTGTTTAGCATATACACGTAGAGAGAGAGAGAGAGAGAGAGAGAGAGAGAGAGAGAGAGAGAAAGAGATAGAGAGAGAGAGAGGCTTGAATCAACTTAGAAGAGAAAAGGAATTTGAAGATGATTTAGAAGATTGAGCTAAAATTCACTACATTCAAGTCTTAGGTAAGATTATTATCCATAACTCTTGCAATTACTTTATGTAGGAGTAGATCATATTAATTATGTAAGATCATTTGCATGATTACGTAGAGAAATGCATGAATTAGAATAGAATAGAGTGAATTAAGCTCATGCATGTACAATTCACCATGTTTTGAAGTTAGTCCAAAAGAATTCTCTCATGCATGCCATTGTTTTGACTTAGTTTTGGAAATTCACCAAGTTTCATGCTATTTTATGTCATTTGATCAAGCTTTGAAAGAAAGGAAATCATGTTAATTCTTGCATGTGTTATACCTCATGTTTTAAGTTTGGGTTTTAGACAATTAAATTGCTTTTGGGCTTTGATTTAGCAAAATGATTTTCACTTCATGGTATATTACAAGTTTCCAAGTGTTTTATGAGTTTTTGGCCTATAAGAACATATTTTGCAGCTTTAAAATCGAGTTTTGAACTTGTATCAGCAATCTGGAAATTCCAGAATTTGCACCCTCTCTCGAGCGATGAAGTTTGTGCTCGAGCGGAGTATGTGAGCTCCCAGTACTTTTGCAGAGTTTGGGGGGTTTACTTGAGCGGCAAAATTTGTGCTCGAGTAGCCACCCTTATTTTTGACCATCCGCTCGAGCGACCGAAATTGCGCTTGAGCGTAAAATGAGAGCTCCCAGAAGTTTTACAGACTTTTGCATACTGCTTGAGCGACTGAAGTTACGCCTGAGCAGAGATCCATTTTGCTCAATCTTACGCTCAAGCGACAGTCGAGCGTCCATCGAGTGGAGAATTCAAGCAACTAGTACTTTTGCAGACTTTGCAGACCGCTCGAGTGACTAAAGTTGCGCTCGAGCGGACTGCCCTGTTTTTGAAAATTTGACTAAGTGTTTTAAGTTACATTTTGGCATCCTCATTACATCTTAGGCATTCCTAGGCCATGATTAAGACATAACAATGAGGATAAGGATTAGAAACACACCAACATAAGAAAGAACTAAGTTAAAGAACTTCCGGGTGTGTGTTTCAATATGTATCCGTTCTGTGTTTGTGTAGGTCACGAGCCATAAAATCGCCTGATCCATCTGCTATATCTATTTTGCTATTGGAGCCATCTATGAGTAATAACTTTTTTTTTTTTTATCGGCAAAGAAAATCTTTATTGATGAAAGCAAGCAAATAAGATACAGAAAATCAATAAAGAGGAGCTTAGAGTTGGTGAGAAACCAACAAACAAAACAAGAACAAGAAAAGCAATAGATCAGCACAACCAAGAGAGCCATAGCAGACTGTAGATCCCCCACCTGAATGAAATCGCCAACTTGAAGGAAGTCTCAAAGATTAGGGAGCCACAGCATTCAGACCATGACTAGAAACCCAGACTACACCCAGACTACACCCTAGTTCCATATAACTACACCTCTGCCCTCCGCAACAAATATTTTCTGCAGGTTGCACACCACTCAGCACCAAAAACTGAACAAAACCAATCCAAACTAGCACTAAAGTTGAGAACAAAACTGCAGAAATTCATTACAGCACAACATATTAGTAACACACATAGAAGCAGCCAAATAAAGCAGCCAAAACAAAGAATTAGCCAATGAAGCAGCCAAAAACTAAAATTGAGCTCAACCAGAAAAAACCCATAAGCAGATAAGAAGCAACAGAAGGCTTTCAACAGACCATCAAAGATGCAACTGAACTTCACCTTACTGAGAGCATCAACCCTACATCACCAAACCTTAGCACTGCAGAACTTCACTGAGATGAATCAGTAGTCACCCAAACAACAAAGGAATTGTTCTACAGATCTATGTGTAACAGTTGGTTCCTATAGCTGAAGTCAACATCTAAAGTTCCTTTAGACTAATTGGAGCTCAAAGCAACAGACTACCACCCAATCTACACTAGATCTAAGAACTAAACTACAGAACAAATAACAAACACAATCTAACTGCAGAACAGATGCATTTAGACAAAGCACTGCAACCTAGCATCAACATCAAACCACACGAAAGTAGCCTAGCAGCACACCACCAAAACACCCCAAATTACAACCAGCAAAAGCAGAATGACTGTTACGAAGAATAGGCCTCCTCATAACTTCACTCACTCTTGCCATCTCCCAAACTAAATCTGGTGCGCTCTAGATTAAATATGAAATCATGAACTGAAAACATATGTTCCTTAAACACTTCCTTAAACCACACAACCATTTTTAACTTAATCAGATCTATTATCCCATCCACACTTGGGACAACCTCCTGAAATAAGCATTCATTACAATGTTTCCATAGGGACCACATCACAACTAAAGGGATGGCATTCCACATCATCCTTTCCTTTTTGGTAAGACCCACCATTGACCACCATTCAAGAATGTCCTCCACTGAAGCTAGCAGTGCACCTTGAACCTTCCACCATCTAAGCATTTCATACCACACTCTCCAAGCCACAGGGCATAAGAGAAGCACATGGATAAGAGACTCATCCCCAGATTTGCATAGACAGCATACTACAGATGTAGCAGCAGGCAGAACAGCAATCATGTGAAGAAACTCAGCCGTCCGTAGTTTTCCTTTCCAAGTGAGCCATCCAAAAAAATGAACTCTAGGTGGGACATGTTTAACCCAAATCCTCTTGCTTATTGGGCTGCAATTACTAAAACCATCAACCAAGAATTTATACATAGATTGAACTGAATACCTTCCAGATTCCAAAGCTTTCCAAACAAGTGCATCTTTTGAGTAACACCTAATAACAGGACCTGCCTCAATCTAACTTACCAATCTGATTACTTCCACTCTTTCCCAGTCAAACAGAGCCCTTCAAAACTGAAATGCCCATTTACCAACTTCCTCCTTCCTGACCATCATAGCAGATAGAGTCACTCTCTTATCAACTACCACCCTGTACAATAGTGGGAATGCATCTTCAAGGCACAAGTTTTCACACCACTTATCCATCCAAAACTTAATTCTATGGTCATTACCCACTTTCACCTTACAATTGTCCAGAAAAATACCCACCAGATTGCTACTCTGTTCAGACTGTAGTAGTATATCCTTCCCCATTATAGAACATCTAACATTAGAGCTTACTTGCAGGCTCCAATTCGCCTCCTCAATCCTATATTTACTGCTCAATACTCTCCTCCATAAAGCTTTATTTTCCACACCAAACCTCCACCACCATTTCAATAGAAGGCATTTGTTAACTTCCTTAACTCTCCTAACCCCCAAGCCCCCTTGGTCTACAAGTTTCGCCACTACCTTCCATTTTACTACGTGAACCCTCCTCTTCAATTCAGATCCACCGCACAGAAAAAGAAGCTTAAAGCTTGTCCAACTCTCTTGCAATCCCCTTAGGCAACTTAAACAATGACAGGTAATAAAGAGGCAGTGAGGAAAGAACAAATTTGATTAAAATAAGTCTCCCGGCAAATGACAGAAGTTTCCTTTTCCAACCAGCCAGTTTACTTCTGAATTTGTCTACTATAGGTCGCCAAGTTGCTTTCCTGCTCGGGTTAGCCCCCAGTGGTAAATCAAGGTACTGAAAAGGCAAACATTTAACTTCACAGTTCAGCACTGATGCATAACCAGACATTTCCTCAACCGGAATACCCACACCACTAATTACACTTTTATGGTAATTTATCTTCAGACCTGATATCATCTCAAAGCACCTCAGAATCTTCTTAACATTCCTTATCTCCATTGCATCAGCTTCACACAATAACAAAGAATCATCTGCAAACTAAAGGTGAGAAAGAACTAACCCATCAAAGCCAATCTTCACCCTATTTATCAGCCCCAGATCCAAAGCTTTATTCATTAAAATGCTTAAACACTCTGCAACTATTATGAACAGAAATGGGGACAAGGAATCCCATTTTCTTGGCCCACTCTGTGGACTGCCATTAACAAGCACAGATATCCTAGCTGAGGTAATACATACCTTAATCCACTCCACCCATTTTCCCCCAAACCCAAAATTTACCAACATGGATAGCAAGAATTCCCAGTTCAGTGAGTCATAAGCTTTCTCAGAATCTAACTTGATAATCAAGCCTTTCTTTCTAGTCTTCTTCCAACTGTCAACAACCTTATTGGCCACCAAAACACCATCCAGAATGTTCCTCCCTCCAATAAAAGCTGATTGGTTTTCACTTACGATATGGGGAATCACTGCCTTCAGTCTTAAGGACAGAACCTTAGAAAGAATTTTATACATCGACCCAACCAAACTGATAGGTCTATGGTCAGCCAACCCCACTGGATTCTCCTTTTTAGGTACCAAAGTGATGAAAGAGCTGTTGATTCCTTTAACTAACTTACCATTCTTATGAAAATCGAATAAATAATTTAGCACATTAGACTTCATTACCTTCCACACTTTCTGAATGCAAGCCAAGTTAAAACCATCTGGACCTGGAGCCCTATTCCCATCACAGCCCTTAACAGCAGTCCATACCACTGCCTCAAAAAACTCTGCCTCCAATAGATCAAAACAAGGACTATCCCTCACTGACTTAAATGAACCTTCCAATACAGGCCTAAGCTGCCATTCCTCAGAATACTGCTTTCGAAAATAAGCTAGGACCTCTAGCTTAACTCTACATGGATCATCAACCACCACATCTCCAACAGTTAGAGAATTAATTTCATTTCTCCCCTGCCTACACTTAACTAACACATGAAAATATCTTGTGTTCTTATCACCCTTAAAATTCCAGTTAAGCCTTGATTTTTGGAGCCATAACCATTCCACCATTCTTGTTAAACAGCCAACTTCAACTCTTGCCTCTCTTCTTCTTATTTTTTCTACCTCTTCAATCTCTCTATTCTATGCTAACAAATCAATCATATGAAGCTCATCCTCTGCCTTCTTCAACTTAGTAATTACATTACCGAACACTTCACTATTCCACTATTTAAGTGCTAATTTCAACTCTTTCAGTTTCTGGAATAACCTAAACCCAGCCCATCTCTCTACCACTTTTCCACAAAAGGTAAGAATTTTGGATGTAAAATCCAAGCATTAACAAACCTAAAGGGCCTAGGGCCCCAATCTCTCTCATCATACATTAACAGTAAAGGACTATGATCAAACATTACTCTAGGAAGCCCCCACAACTTCAAATTAAATGTTTCCACCCATTTTGGATCCACCAAAACCCTATCAATTCTGCTCGATTTCTCCCATTCCCTGGCATTACATGTAATAACCCGACCCTCGCATATGTTTTGGTATATTGTTAGTTCCTTGTTCTGCGCTTTCAAATGCTTATTGTAAAATGTGAAGAGAAATTAAGTTTAAGCCCATAGATCTTATGATTTGAAACCTATATCTGTTTGGTAAGGAAAGTATCTGTCATGATTAAAATGTTTGGATCAGGAATTGAGAGCCTTAGAGGCTTGATAATCTGAAATTGATGTGACATTTGAGATCTGCATAATTTTTAAGCTATAATATGATTTTCTGTGAAATTTCAATTTGGAATGCTTAAACTGATTAAATTTTGTCTTTACTCACCTATATATATATAATTATGTTCCAACTTTGACTTAGAAGCCTCAATTTAAAAATACCTCTTGAGAGAAAAGATTAGATCAGAGGAAAGTTAGAGAGGTAGAAGGGAAATCTAGCAAGAGTGGAAGATTGGGTAAATTAAGAGGATCTATTGAGATTTTAAGCTCAAGGTATGCATTCTTTATTTTGCTAAGCTCTTGACAATTGATTGAGAAATTCTCTAAAATATTCAAGTTGAGGTTATAATGGAAATCAAGAGTGTGTTTGTATGTTCTTGTCTAATTGTGTTTGTGGTTGTATTGGTAATCCCAAGCTCGTGATAGGAAATCTTATATTGTTTTCCCTTTTGGAGGTTATTTACACACCTAGATGATGATCTATATATCTATGTAGGTAGTTGAGATCAAATATGATTTAATTATGGAGAGGGTGGGTTGTGCATGTGTAATTGGAAGTGGTGATCTTGATTACATTTTTGATGCATGTTGTGGTGATATTGAATCATTATAATACACTAAATTTGCTTAGTTTGAGCCTTACCATAAGTGTACCAAGTGAGGGTTTTGTGGAATTTTGGATAGAAATTATGCAGAATCGCCGCATGTGCGGGGGTCATGGCCACACGTGCGGGAGCACTGCTGCACGTGTGGGAAATGGTGAAATTTGGAGCTTGGCTACTGCTTAAAAAGCACGTGTGGGGCATCACTACCGTACGTGCGGGACTAACCACCGCATGTGCAGGGCTCACAGCCGCACGTGTGCCCATGCTGGAAAATCTCGCCCGCTCCGTTTTACGTTCTTGACCCTCTAATGTTGTTGAAATCTATATTTGATGTATTTTTGATATTTATAAATTCATTAAAGCAAAGCGAGTCCGGAAATGATTTAACAAAGAAAAAGGAACTAATTGGCAAGGTGTGTATGTGTGCAGGACACACTCCGGGAGGGATTACTGCTCCGCCACAACACAGTGAGTAGTAGTACTATTGTAGTACACTTTATTTACAGCTAATGTTTGCCCTTAGCATTTTGTTAATTGCAAATTAACTGTGTTACTTATCCGAACGATTAAATGAATATGTGTAGTTCTGTATGATTCTAAAATTCTGTATGACTCTGAAACTAGTCTGATCTGATGATATCTGGGCCTATGGCCAATCTGTGACATCTGTCAGGCCTATGGCCAATATGTGAAATCTGTCAAGGCTTACTGTCGTTCTGTATATCTGGGCTTAATGCCACTCTGTTTAATCTGGGCATAATGCCACTCTGTTTCATCTAGGCTTAATGCCACTTTGTTTAAAGACTGGGCCCAAGGCCGTTCTGGAAATAATTACAGCATCAGATTAATTACATGTCTTTTGCATTTATACACGCATTGATGTGCATTATAATTCAAGTTGATCATTGACTTATTAAAGTACTATTATTCGCTGAGATTGTCTCACTCTGTATTTTGTCTGATTCTGTAGGTAATAAATCTGGAGGTCAGTCTTAACCCCGATGCTCCTCTCTCTTTTGTCAACCCCTGTGTGTCCAGGCATTGGATGAAGCCTGCCTATTTTTGTGGAGTTTTGCTAAGTTTTTGGCTTGTACTCTGATTGTCTATAATATGTTGAAGTTTTCAATGTTTTTGTTATACGCCCAAATAAGGGGCGGGGTTTGTATATGTGTATGTAAATATTTACTATCTGATGTACTGTTTGTGATCCTAGCATGATAGCAGTCGCTCAATGAATGTAGCTTCTTTTTATTTCATGTTATTTTATAATATTTGATGCTTCCGTTCAGGCCCCATATGTTATGTATAATAGGTTAAGTGTCCATTTCTAAATAGGTCATGCCCAAACTTTTAGGGGCAAGTTTAGGGTGTGACATTACACCATGTGAACCTTCTTCCTAATAAGGGCAAATCATTTAGCTCACTTTTATCAACAAAGTCATTAAAACTTCATTAAAATCCCCCCCTACGTACCAGGGCTTAGGGCTGTTCAAAAAATCCGTTCAAACCGGTAATCCGGACCGAACCAGACCGAATCATACGGTTTGGTTCGGTTCTATTAAGAATTGGTTCGGTTTCGGATTAAGAAATATGAGAACCGTAAAAACGGTTCGGTTAATGGATTTTATGAAAAAACCGCGGTTCGAACCGAACCGAACCGAATTTTAAAAGATAGATATATATATATAATATCAAGTTTTATTTTTATTAATTGGTTTTTTTATAATTTTAATAATATTAGGATAGTATAGATATGTAATATTAAGTAATGTCTTAATATTATTAGTTTTTATTATGAGTTAAATGTAATTAGTTTGAGTAATTATTTTGCTAATATTAATAATTTATTTTTGTAAATAGAAATTTTTGGAACCGTAAACCAAACCGAAACCGAACCGTTTTTTCGGTTTGGTTCTGGTCCGGTTCTACAAGTGTAACGGTCTGGTCTGGTTCTCAAAATCACAGAACCGTTAGGATCGGTTCGGTTCCTGGATTTTCTCAAAACCGAACCAATCCGGACCGTGTACACCCCTACCAGGGCTTAGCACACTCCTCCCTTAACTTGAGAAGGCACTCCCACAGTTTACCTCTTCGGCCCACTTCATTTGGTGCATACACATTAATCAAGACACAATCAAAAGAAAAGAATCAGGACCCAGAGAGAAGTACAAACCTTCTATTACAATAGCAACTTGACACCTGAAAAACTCCTTGATCCCATATGCATAATAGACCACCAGCAGAGCCCTCAGTATCAACAGTCATATATTCCATACTATCCCTAGCCCAAAGCTCTTTGATCTCCTTTTCTGATATGGAGGCCTTCTTTGTCTCTTCAAGAAGAACAATATCAATACCTCTATCTTTCAACATCCTCTTAATTTTACTCATTTTTTCCTTTCTCCCCAAACCTCTGTAAAGCTATGTTCACGTTTAAGTATTTTCCTATATGATATGACAAGAAATGATATGTTTTTCTGAAATACTATGTTTTGTATCAATGAATGATTGTCCATATATTGAAAAGTATTCGTGATGTCCTTAGCACATGACCCTTGCCCGAGGGTAACAATATCGTGGTCTATAAGCACAAGGCCCTTGCTCGAGGGTAATAATACCATGGTCTCATGGCCCTCGCACGGGGGTAACAATACAGTTGCTTAAGTATGTTATCTGTTCCCGGTACCAGAGGTTCCTTTATGGAACTAGTCAAGTATGACCCTTAATACTTTGTATCTGATCTGTTAGCGCTAATAGGTGTACCACATATGATCATCTATGAAATTGAATAAGCACATGTTTCTAAACTTTGAATAAGAATATGAATCTTCTAATCTGAACTTTGCTTTCCGAATTTGATATGGGACATCGTTCATTAAACCATTTACTTTGTCATTATTCACTAGGCTCCAGCTCACTATATTATTTATGTATGTAGGTGACCAAACGGGTGGCCAAGCTCACTGATGATCACCTGGAATTCAGTTTTTGGTTGGCCAACCTTTGTGCCTCCCGAGGAGGTTCTGGAAAAAGTCAAGTGGCCAAATTTTGTGAACATGATGCAAGTTTAATTATTTTCTTTTGTTTGTTTTAAGAAACGTCCTTTTGTGGCATTTGGTTGACGATGTAAGTTGGATATGTATATGACGTCATATGTGGGCACATGTATATAAGTTTGAAATTTTTGTCTCATGTATGTCGGCACATCTCTATGGGCATTGCATTATATATATATTTGCTTCCGTTAGCCACTTATATTTTGTTATTCTGTTCAGACGCCTTCGGTAATCCTATGATTTCTAGCCGGTTACGACACTAAACCTATAAGTGTGGGTTTGGGTCGTGATACTAGTATGCACCAGAGAACATGATGAGCTACTACACGAAATCTCTACGAGATGGACTGCATTTAAGCAGTAGAACTACTAATTACAACATAGACTCGTGCTCCTGAACTATCCAAACTGGACAATCCAAGAAGAGCTTCATCAAAGATGACTAGGTATCTCTAATGAAGATTCTTGGACAGGTCTACGGCTATCTATGGATGCATGAATAATTACTTGCTAAATTAACAACTGTCATGATTTTTGCATCCCGATGGTGCAACTTGAATCAGAACTATCAAGCATACTAGAAGCATTTATAGCATGAAGCATATTAATGAAGAAACTAAAAGTTTCTACAATGCTCTTGATAGATTATGATATCGAGCTTTATCAAGATGACTAGGTATCTCTAATGAAGATTCTACAAGAATAACCAGATTATCGTAATTGTTCACAAAGTAAAAAATTCCATGATTGTAGTTGATAGCACATTACATGTGTCATGACCCGAGCCTGCCCCCGCCTCCATGGGTTAAGGTCATAACCGGCCAGTAACCAAGAGATTACCTACGACCTCAGACCAAATTAGATATACTTCAACAGAGTTAAGCGGCCAAAACGGAAGCAACTTAAAACTTTTGTCCATAGAGTTGTACTTACATGGCACATCATGACATTTCACATATATTCATTAATAACCCACACCAAGGAAAGTTAACACGTAGCTTTACACAACAGGATCATTCAAGTCATGGTCAGTCAATCAAAAGCTTATATACAACCGTAAACCAAAGTTCTCGCCAACATAACAGAATATAACAAAAGAACAAAAGGGCAAAAACAAGTCTCGTGCGTGAGACGTATGTGCTGACTCCTCAAAACTTGACTATTTCACACCTGCTTCACTGGGGCTGGGTTTGGATATTGCTTGGCTCACCTACAATAACATGAATGAGAGTGAGCAAAAGCCCAGTGAATAATATCAAGCGGAAAAGATACATGAATGGTATTTAGAATAAAATACATCAGACGGCCTTGGGCCCAATTCATATTTCTATCTAATATATCAAATGACTAGCGATCCAAACATATCAAACGGCCTTATGCCCAATTCATTCATGTCAAACGGCCTTTGACTCAATCGTTCATGTCTGATGGCCTTTGGCCCAATTACTCATGTCCAACAGCCTTCGGCCTATTCATTCATGTCAAACGGCCTTTGGCCTAATCATTCATATCTGACGGCCTTTGGCCCAATCATTCATATCCGATGGCCTTTGGCCCAATCATTCATATCCAACGGCCTTCGGCCCAACCAATTATGACAAATGGCCTTTGGCCCAATCATATAGTATAACAAATATTTGTCTACAATTCAAACAAACTTATGAACTCAAATAGGAGCAAGTAATTGGGCAAATAACATACTTTAAAATATCTTTACTAAGATATTACTCACAATAATCTGCCGGATGGTTTGCCCTTGGGCTTGACCCTACACATTTCATGAACATAATGGGTCATAAACGATTCAATCCGTTCTTAATTCATACATCCCTCTTAGGCTTCTTTCTTATTCTTTTAACTCATTTATAATTCTTAATATATGCCTAAGAGTACTTAGAAATGAAAGAGAACAGAAAATGAAACACAAAACATCTTTACAAAGTTTCTGAAACAAGGCTCCCCGCTCAAGCGTGGATTTCGCCGCTCAAGCGGACCCCCATGGTCTGTAAAAGTACTGGTTACCTTACATTCACGCTCAAGCGCAACTTCGGATGCTCGAGCTGAATGTCAAACATGGGCCTTGGACGCTCGAGCGTGATTCTCCACGCTTGAGCGGACGACAATGTTTGCAAAACTACTGGGAGCTAGCATTTCATGTTCAAGTGGCCATTATCCCGCTCGAGCGGACATGCCGAATTCTGGGTTTTCCAGAATTCTATTTGAGGCTCAAACTTGCATTCAAACTGATATATCTTGCATTTTATGACCCATAGTTCTCATATACATCTACAAACATGATACAAACACCAATTCATCACATTATGAAGCTCAAATCTCATGAATTAATTACATGCATGCCCCAAATTACACTAAACTTATTTCCAAGATAACAAATTCATGTATTCAAAACTCATACCTCTACGAATTGTGTTTGCATGTGGGATACAACTCCTATTTCCAACTTAAATGATGTAGATGATGATCAAAGGCATGAATTGACATCAAATTCTTCATGGATCATATGTATCATGCTCAATTATACAAATTCATGGCAATTATGCACATACATGTACATACAAGCTCCATATTCATCAATTACATTTCGAATTATATTCTCAATTGTCATCTAACTTTGAATCCACAAAATTACAAACTCAAACTTTTGAATTTATGCTCAATTACTCACCTATGAGCTCTAATCTTGCAAGTTATAGTTGATTCTTGAGATAGTCTTCCAAATTCACAAACTTTGAGCCAAAATGCACAATCTTCCCTCTTCCTCTCTCTAAAACCGGCCTTCTCTCTCTCTCTCTAGAGTGATTTTCAGATTTTGAGTCTAAGAGGAGTGAAGTTAAGTGTAATATGGCCCTTTTTATATGTTTGCCTAATCAAATTTTATTAAGGCTAAATAATTGAGCTCAATTAATCGTTCTAAATCTAATTATTTCGTTCCGAATCAATTTCCAATTAAATTTCACCATAGGCTATAAAAATTACGCCAATCACAATGGCATAGTCAATTTCGGTTTATGACGCCTCAAGGCCTTCAATTTAAATCCTAAAGCAGAAAATCAAATAGATTTTCCTACGGTAAATAGATAGAAATTCAAAACCACATATAATCATATAAATAGCACTCAAAATCATATTAAACACATAATCACAATCATAATTAAGATCAATTAGCATAATACAGAACATGGTTATCACAGTCTTCCCTCTTTTAGAAAGTTTGGTCCTCCAAACTTATTTTATCTTTGTCGGAAAACAAATGTGGATAGCATGGTCGCATTTCATCTTCTTTTTTCCATGTAGCGTCCGTCCCATAGTGTTCTTTTCATTCCACTTTCACCATCGGGATGGACTTGCTTCTCAACTATTTCACTTGCCGGTCAATGATTCGTTCCGGCCATTCTGCGTACTCCATATTTTCATCAACAGCTATCCGGTGATAATCAATTACATGAAACGGAACCCAAAGATAACCCCTCAACATCGACACATGAAACACATTATGGAATTTGCTCGAATCCCGGTGGCAAAGCAACTCTATAAGCAACTAGACCAAGTTTTTCCAAGATCTAAAATGGCCCAATGTAACGAGGTGGCGATTTTCCTTTCTTACCAAATCTTACTTGGCCTTTCATTGGGGTCACGCGAATAAACACATGGTCACCAACCTCATACTCAAGAGGTCTTCTTCGAACATCTGCATAGTTCTTTTGCTAACTCTAAGCTGTCTTGAGTCTTTGCTGAATAGTTTTGATCTTCTCAGAAGTATCTTGTACAATTTTAGGCCCCAGTAGAGCCCTATCCCTGGCTTCTGTCCAACAAATTGGTGATCTACACCGTCTACCATACAAAGCCTTGTATGGTGCCATACCGATGCTAGAGTGAAAGCTGTTATTGCATACAAACTCTGCTAGTGGCAAATAATCTTCCCAACTCCCTTGAAAATCTAAAGCACACATTTTGAGCATGTCTTCTAAAGTTTGTATGGTTCGTTCTGATTGCCCATCTGTCTGTGGATAGAATGCAGTACTGAATCTCAATTCTGTCCCCATTGCTCTTTGTAAGCTTCTCCACAATTTGGATACAAATTTCGGATCTCTATCCAACACAATAGATACCAGAACTCCGTGTAAACGGACAATCTCATCAACATATATAGTAGCTAGTCTATATGCATCAAATGTAGTTTTGTGCAGATTTAGTCAGTCTATCAACTACAACCCATATAGCATCCATACCTCGAGGAGTTCGAGGTCGACCAACGACAAAGTCCATAGTCACATGTTCCCACTTCCATTCAGGAATAGTTAGAATTTGAAGTAGACCGCCTGGTTTTTGGTGTTCAGCCTTAACTTGTTGACATTGAAGGCACTTGGCACATACTCTGCAATCTCTTTCTTCAATTTGGGCCACCAATAGCTTTGTTTCAAATCCCGATACATTTTGTTATTACCCAGATGCATAGCAAACACTGATTTATGGGCTTTATCTAGAATTTTCTTCTTTAGTTCTGGAACATCTGGGACACACATTCGGTTTTGAAACCTCAACACTTCGCTTTCAATGCTGAACTCTGCTTTCGGACTTGTCTCAAATCCATCGATCACTTTCTTGAGGAATTCATCATCTTTTTGTCTCTGTTTAATCTCATCAATCATGGCTGGTTCGACTGAAATGGCAGCTATCAATCCGCCCCGTTCACACAATACCACTTCAATCTCGGACTTCTCGAAATCTTGCAAGATCTCTTTCTGTTCAATAAGCAAACAAGCCATATTCCGCATTGATTTTCTACTCAAGGCATCAGCAACTGTATTGGTTTTCCCAGGGTGATATTGAATCTCAAGATCGTAATCTTTTATCAATTCAAGCCATCTCCTATGTCGCATATTTAGCTCTTTCTGTGTAAAGAAGTACTTCAGACTTTTGTGATCCATGTAGACTTCACATTTTGCCCCATATAAGTAATGCCGCCAGATTTTCAAAGCAAATACAACTGCGACCAATTCTAAATCATATGTTGGGTGGTTTTTCTCATGTGGTCTCAGCTGCCGAGAGACGTAGGAAATTACTCTTTTATTCTGCATTAGTACACAACCCAAACCTTTATAAGATGCATCATTGAAAATCACAAAGTTTTTCGTACCTGATGGTAGTGTCAAAACTGGTGCAGTGGTCAGTCTCATTTTCAGTTCATGAAAGGCAGTTTCCATTTCGTCATTCCATTCAAACGGTTGCCCTTTGCGTGTCAGTTGGGTAAGAGGCACAACTATTTTCTAAAAAACTCTCTCTTGCCTCACGGTATCTTCGGGGGTAATAGATCTCATAATATTTCCCGATTTTGGAATTGATGCAGAGGAGCTAGCAGCTAACTGTAGCACGTCCGCGGGGGACCTCGCTGCAGTTCGGACTCCCTTTTGTTTGTTGCGGTTCTTAATCTGAACCAAAGAGTCCAACTCTGGCAAATCGTTTTGAGAAAAACAGATTTTTGAAAAGAAGTGCCAAACATGGACTGCTTTGCCAGATACAGAGTCGCCACCTAAATATTTTTTTTAAATGGGAAATTTAGGAAACCCTGACTCGGTGCCAAAGGCCACGTGTCCGTCATCACCAAAGTGGTCTTGGCTCGGGAGCTTGGGTACGATCGGGGAAGGTCAGCTATGAGCACCCCCTTTCGCCCGGTCCGAAGACCGGCCTCTACTAACCATGATATCCGCTTTTGAAAACATTACATGTTCTTATTCCGGTTATTAGCCTAGAATTACTATGTTGTGCGCACAGCAAACAAGTATAGACTAGATTGCCTAATTTGGAAATAAACATTGCATATCCGTTGGTTTGGAAAACGCTTTGGAATTTGCTACTCGCAAGTAGGCTAAAATACGGATTTCAACGAGTTTTTCCAACTCAAACAATCTAACCTCCACCCACAAGCATTCAAACAGTTTATCTCACATAAGCACTTAGCCGCATGGTAAGCATACTGTTATGTTAACATTCACACGCATGCGATATGCTAAAACATAAATACTTACATCGTACTCCACGCCAAAACAACAATAAACTGGTTAGCAAACATGCATGGCCTAGTTCATGTTAGAATGACTAATGCATCACAAGCAAGGATGTAATTTAGAGTAGGCTCGGCTAACCCTAAACATGGCATGTGAGGTGCAAACAAATAACACGTATTCAATTTGGATTTGAAAATACAATGCAGTTTGTATGATGTACCGAGCCCGGCGCATGTAAACAAATGCATGGATGCACGCATGCATAGCATAAGGTATGCTAAAATAAACGTGCCCTAATCTACCATCAAAGTAGGTAAATAAAAGGGAGAAAGAAGTGGGGGTTGGAAGACATACACACCACTCACCCACACTTATTACAGACTTGCCCTCGCTCGGAGGGACCAAAAGAATAATACAGATAATTAACTACGCAAGCTAATTAAATATTACAAACCCATTAAATTAATTAATCTAATTAAAGCAGTAAACTGCCCCGAGATGAGGGCCGGATGCAACGCATGCTCGAGACTCGCTCGGAATCGCACTGCCATGCCTAGTCTGCCTCTGTTTTCCCTGCTCTGCCCTTCTGAAAGCTGCCAAAGTCTCAGAACTACTTCTTTGGATACTGGGGGACATCACCGGCTGAGTAGGACTTCCACCGGTAGTAGAATGAGCTCATCGGCACTGAATTCATCCATCGGCCATCCATAGACTGCCGGTCGGCACTAAATACTGCCGGCCGGCACTTAATGTCTGCAGAACCTGCAACTCACAGCAGCAGAGGGCAAAAACTTGCTTGGCAATGTAATTCCAACAATGTATGCACCAATCATGCCCCTTATCATATTTGCGACTCAAAGGGGCATGTGCCTCGATTCTCGAGCCACCAATCACGCATTTCCATGCATGATGGCCCAAAGAACCAAATGTGCACTTTCAATTTCAAATCCATGCAAACCATATAAACAAACAAGGGTGCCTAACCTCTATCATGTTTATCTCAAGAGGTCTAGCATGCATGTCAATGCAATGAAATCCTAAGCATGTTGGCTAGCATGCAATATGGACAATGCAAGGCGCTTATGTAAGCATACAAGCAAACATGCAAGGTAAGTAAATGACGGACTTAAACATGACTTAGGCGACTCTAATTAGGCCTAAAATCAGTAGCCAAAATGCTAAGTATGAGAGCTAAACACACATGCACATATACACATGTTAAGGCACACAACTTAGGCATTAAACAAACCACTCTCAAGCACACTTGAAAGGAGATAACATGGATGATTAGCATGCAACATGAGCTCTAAAATCATGCCAAAGTGTGGTGCTAAACCAACTCAAAATAGACCAAACAAAGCATGCAAATGGTCCAAGACTTAAAGCAAGTCAATGAGGCATTGAACTATACTTATGCAAGACAATCATGCATTAAACAACTAAAAACAGGTTTTTAGCATGTTAAAACAAAGCCAAAAGGCTACTTAGATGGCATCTAAGAGGCTTGAAACCAAAGGCATGCACAATGACCAAAACATGGAGCATTCAATACATGCTTTTAAAGCATTAAAGAGGCAACTAAGGCAAGCATACAAGCACACCAAAGGGACTAAAATGACATGCTAGATGGTTCCAAACCATCAAAATGAGGTAAGCAACACATGCTACACATGCATGCTCAAAGGCTAGCAAGCCTAAAATGCAAAGGGGCTATATAATGCATGCCAAGATCAACCCAAATGACTATGGACAGAGCTAAAACATGTCAAACTAAGCACAAAACATTCATAAGTTTAAGCCTAAAGCATGCTCAAATTAGGGCTAACAACCTAAGGCATGTTAAGGCAATACAAGGCATTACATGGCAACTATGCTAAACATGCTTAAGGGACCAAAACCAACACATAGCAATGTTAAATCATGATATCCTAAGCATGAATAACAGTCCGTACATGCTCAACACACACTCAAGCACAATGCTCCCTCAAGAGGCAAAACTTGCCCTTTTTAAGGACATCAAGGAGAGGGGGCAGCCCTCTCCTTCTTAGGACTTTAAGGCATCATCTTCACCACTGAAATCCCTCAAGATTTCAGTGGTGAAGAGACCCAAACACCAAAATCCCGGATCTCAACAAAATAGCACAAAAATGGGCCTTTTCAAGGCCTAAGGGTGGTCAAACCTCCCCAAGGCACAAAACACTCTTAATAAACAATAAAGAGGGCTAAAAAACAGAACTTTTATGTGTTAAAGACTAAGCACAAAAACAGTTCAAAGATAGGTAAAAACAAGATGCAAGAAAGGGGTAAAAAGGGGTAGTTTTGTTACCCTTGAAGACCTCTTCAACAATGTTGGTGTTGTTGCTTTCCTTTGCTTGAATCCAACTCCAAGGCACCAAGAACAAACCTCTGGACCCTCAAAAACCTAGAGAAGGTGAAACACTAGGTGCTTGTGTGCAAAAGTATGGACTAAAGCACCTAGTGTACAAAATGAGCAAGGAAAAGAGAGCTAGGATAGATATAGGATTTCTAACCTAAAACCAGAGCCTCTCCTCTATCTTTTCTCTCTAACCCTCCAATTTTTCTAACCCTTGAGCCAAGAGAAGAAGCCCTTCTCTTATAGGCAACAAAGCTTACAAGCTAAGTAAACCAAAGGCTCATCCCCTCCATACACGTGTATGGAGGGGAAGCAAAAGCTAAACAGCTGTCTAAAAATATCTCATAAAGCAGCTGTACAGTGGTCGGCAGGGCAAATTTGTCATTTTGCCAAAAAAAAGTGCCGACCGGCACAAAAGAGTGCCGACCGGCACAATACAGTGCCGGTGGCAACAACAACCAGCCGGTGGCCTCTAGCCACAGCCGGTGGTGTGTGGGGATGCCTCACAAGGCATTCCCTGCCCCTCAAAGGCAAAACACACGTGTTTGGTGCAAAACCAGACACAAAACGGTCAAGTTCGGAGGTCTTGAGGCAAGGCGCGTAGCCGAGAACTCCGGGAACTCCAAACGAACACAAACATGGATAATCACCGAGTGTTCCAACGGTGACGTCCAAGTCTTGAGGAAGTTCAGGTCAATAATAGCTGACCGGCCACTAGCAGTAGCCGAGGGCCACCAACAGTAGCCGACTGGCCATCAATGAAATTTGCACAATGTGTTGATAAGGTGGAGCAGAGGTGTTCTGGAAGTTGGCGGCATTGTCAGTGTTCGGGTGGAAACCAAGCATGCATGGGCCTCCCTCGCTTCCCGACATTAGCTAACTAGATTAATTAGCAATACATGAAATACATGTTGTAACTATTTAAGTAGAGTAGTTAGTTAATTACTTCATATTGTAATTAATTAGCTTAATTTCTTTGTAATTAGTTAGTTAAGTGTTTAGCTAATTAATTTGATTTGTAATATTTAATTAACTTACAATAGCTCAGTTAATTCATTTCGAGTGTTGTAATAGTTACCTTAATTAGTGTAGCTAGTTAGTTAGCTTATTCATTCGGACCCTCCTTCGCAAGGGCATAATGTTGTAATAAGTGTGTGTGCGTGTGTATGTCTTCCAACCCCACGTCTTTCTCCCTTTTACTTAATCACTTTTGATGGTTAGATTAGGGTCATGTTTTGATTAGTATATCGCATGCCTGCATCCATTCATCTTGTTTTGCATGTACCGAGACTCGGCCCATCATTCAAACTGCATTACCATTTATTACTTCTTTGAATATGTGTTTAAATCACATGTTGTTCAAAATGAATCATATGCCATATTAGTAGCCAAGCCTATTAATTGCATTATTGCATGTGTTGCATTAGACACTTAACATAGTTAGGACCATGCATCTTTCTAACTAGTTTCTATTTTGGCTTGGAGTATTAGGTAAGTTTTTATGCTTTAGCATACTCGCATAAGTGTGAATGTTGCCATGATTAGCATGCTTTCTGTGAGGCTATGTGCTTAAATGTTAGGTTGCATGAATGCCTATGGATGAAGGATTGTTGTTTGAATTGGAACGATTCAAAAAATGTGCATTTTAAGCCCACTTTGCGAAGTGGCAAATCATGTTTTAAGCCCACTATGTTCGGTGGCAAATCCGCATCTTTAAGCCCACTTGAGGTGGCAAATTCAAACTATTTTTTGCAAACAAACATGAGTTGAATTGTTCCAAGTCTTGGAAACTAGTCTATAACTTGCTTTGTGCACATCACAAAGTAAAGCTAGTTTAAATAATCAGAATAAGAACACATAATGTTTATAAAAACTCATATCATGATTAGTAGAGGCCGATCTTTGATCGGACGAGCAGGGGTGCTCAATCCATGACCTTCCCCCCTCATACCCAAGTTCCTGAGCCGAGGGAACTTTGGTGATGACGGACACGTGGCCTTCGGCACGAGTCAGGATTTCCTAAATTTTTCCAAAATAAAATATTTAGGTGACGACTCTGTATCTATCAAAGCAATCCAATTTTGGCACTTTTTGATTCAAAATCAATTTTCCAAAATGATTTGCTGACTCTTTGGTGTTTACCAGTTTCACATTGCACTTGTGAGACTAGATTCAGAATCGTGGGAGTCCAAACTATGAGGCCTTTCTTTTCAAACCCTTTCGAAAGGCAGGGCGCGAGAAAAAAGGCGAGTCCAAAGTTTCTGGTGACTCTGTTGGGGACTTAGAGAACTTGACTCGAACTCATGATATGTTGTTTTATTTACACCTATGCTTTTCTTTGCATTTGCATTTGCATCGGTGCACCTAAGTCACAGTGTTTTCCATCTGCCATTCTTCAGAGGTTTGCCGGAGGCTTGCTTGGAAAAGCTTGCCAAAAGGCTGATCAGTTGCAGGCTCTGCCACGATGGGAACACGACCCTTGGATCTGGACTACCACTATACCATTTGATCCTCCTTTCACTTCTCGATGTTAGGTGAGAGAGGTATATTAGGTAGTCTTGTTGAGGTACCGTTTTTGACCAATAAGCTTAGTTGCATATTGAAAACCATAGAGACTGTTCCAAACTAGAACAGGTTGCTCGCCCCAAATGCAAGAATTGTTTGAAACTGCTTGTTTTGCGTAGAGAAACCCTAGCTCCTGAAGAAATTAGGACAGGGTAACCTTACCCCATCATAGGGGTGTTTTGGCTCTTACTTGCTTGATATGTGCTTTTGGAGTGAAACTCTGCAGGAATATATGTATCAGTTGCAAGTCTGGGTATCAGTTTTGGGGCAGAAATCAGTGTTGAGTACAGTTCTCCAACTTATGATTGCAACTGCGTGTTGTTTGTGTCTGAGCCGAGGTGCTATGCGATTTTTTATTTTTGTTTCTTTTTGCTTTATTTTCTTTTTGCAAGGTAGCCTTTCACTATTGCTTCAGACGATTCTGTTACCCCCAAGCACTCTAGACTCGAGTTAGAAGGATTTACAGATCTGGGGATCTAGTTAGGGGACAACCAGTGTTTGTTTCACTCCCGCCGGTTATTAGACAGAATTCACCAATTCAACAGTCACCATTTACCTCGCATGTGCCCAGTCAGGCCTGATCATCTACTTCTACTCCAGATAGAGAGTATTCGCCAATTTCAGTAGTTCAAAGTCCTCTAGTCAACATGGAAGACATGTTTCGCCAACTTCAGAAGACTATTGAGAACATATAGCTAGATGTTGCCCGGCAAACTGAGACCACAGCCCGCTAAGCCGAGGTTGTAGCCCGTCAAGCAGAGGTAATAGAAAGGCTTTAACAACAACAACCACAACCTGCAGTAGCCTCAGCATCCCATGCACCCCTAACGGGAATTTCTGTACCCGGGGTCACAATCAATGTCCAAGAAAATGCGGGCATTCAGGTGGATCCTATCCCACCTCAGACCACCAAGGCACCGGTTTACTCGACAGAGGCGCCGTTTGAATTCGAGGTCAACCCTACTACGCTGAAAGTGACCAAGCTGGAAAAGATTTTCAAACGAGCTCAGGGCGTGAATTCAATCCCTGATATTGAGGATGACTATACTGACTCGGTAATGACTCTGCTAGACAGATTCAAGATGCCACATATAGACCGGTTTGACGGTTCCGGGGATCCTATGGTTCATTTACGGCTATTCTCTGACATCCTACGATCCATGGGACTCACTAGACTACAGAAGTTGTCGCTCTTTGGCTGGATCCTATCGGGTATAACGACCATCTGGTATGTTAAACTTGAAGACTCTGTGAAGAGAAACTGGGAGGAAATGGTCGAGACCTTCATAGCATAGTACTCCTACGATACTCAGATCAAGGTCACTACTCGTGATCTCGAAGCAACTCGCCAGGAGCCGAAGAGGGCTTCTCGGATTTTGTGACCCGGTGGAGGGCCAAGGCCTCTATGACAACTATCCAGCCATCTGAAAAGGACCAAATCAGAATGGTGGTCTATAACTCGCAAGGAAGATTATTACAGAAGATGATAGTCTTTCCTTTGTCTACTTTTGCTGAGTTCCACGAAAAAGGGGTGCAAATTGAGGATGCAATGAAGCTGGGGCTGATAGACAATGAGAAGGAGCAGCCCAAGAGGGCTTTCACATGCAGTTCCAATGCGACTACTAGCGGTAGTGCAACTGAAAGGCCTTCAGACGTGAATACTGTCACTACCACACCTAAGACCGTCAATCCTTTTGCTAGCACATCCAATACAACCTCCTAAACCTCCAACCATCAGGCCCGAGGCCAGAGGGTCTTTACATCGCTCTATATGTCCTTATCTATAGCCCTGAGGGTCCTGATTAGAAAAGGGCATTTGAAGCCATTAGAACAATGCCTACTACCCGATTTTCTCCCTCCAAAACACAACCCAGCCAAATATTGTGCTTTCGACCAATAGCATGGTCATGATACTGATCAATGCTTTAGACTGCGTCATGAGATTTAAGATCTCATTGACAATAAGGTGATAGCACCTCTCGAAAAGCCCCACGTTACTACAAATCATCTCCCACCCCATAACCAACCCCTTCCACCCTGGCAAATAAACCTTATCCATACACTAAGCCGTCCCTTACGAGCCCAGCATATACACCACCACCTCCCACCTACCTAAGCCGGCATTGTTCATCTCTGAGAGCATAGACTTGTGCATGATGAACATGTCAACAATCCAAACTGAACCCGTAGTGGTGACAGTGGAAGATGGAGGGAGATTAGCTTCGGTAGAGAATACCAGTCCATTGCCCGAGGGCTTTGAGGATTTATCTGGGGAGGAATACAACCCATGCCGTTATATTATGCCGACTAATTAGGCCAACTAGAGTACAGTTGCTAACAGGAATAGAGGTTAGTGTGGTCCGGGAGGATGACCCAAGCCAGGGATGAGAAACCTAGCCAACCTGGAGGAAGACATCAACAATCTGCAGTTCTTCGATTAGCAAGATTCGGGAGATGTGCACATTGACTAATTCGATCTAAACAGGTCGACAAACAACCCTGGGTGGCTCAATGACGAACCTGATATAGGTGAGGGACTTCAACCAAAGTTGGAAGAGTCAGAAGCAGGAACTGCTGCGAAGGCCGAAAGGGCCGAGGACAAAGGGAAATTGCTGGAGAGCACCGGTATTAAGAATTTAGCTCAGGAATCAGGCATTGTTAGTACTGCTGATACGGAACAAGAAGCCTTACTGAAGCAGTTTGAACAAGAAAGGGATGAGAATAGTCAGAAAGCTGGAAAAAAACAAACACCCTGCAAGGATGACTGTGATACAAAAGTAATTACAACGGAACCAGACAATTGCCCGTCGGTTGCCGGAGGAGTATGGTGGGAAGATGATGACCTGCATCTTGCCCACACTGACGAGGATTGGGGCCAAGACCTGCTAGACGACACTTGGTACTCTGAGGAGGTGGATCATATGACTAGAAACGGGCGGTACTTCAAGCCCTACACTTAGACCAACCCAAAGCATCTAGAAAGGACAAGGAGGTTGAAAAATAGAGGGAAGAACTATTAGAGCAAGAGGCTGTGCTAAAACAGTTGAAGAAGATTCAAGCAGACATATCTATCTGGGTGTTACTTATGGCTTCACGCGTGCACAAGTAGGTTGTGTTGTCAGCAATGGATAAAGCCAAGTTGTCCATAGAGTGCACTCAAGAAGAACTGGTGGGATTAGTCTTCCCAGGGGACACTGCACCAACTTTGACCTTTTCAGATAAGAAATTGCCACCAGAAGGCTCTGCACAGAACAAGCCCTATACATCTCAGTTGAGTGTAGAGAGAAGTGGGTACCAATTGTATTAGTTTACATTGGGTTTGCAATCAATGTTTATCCGTCTCGCGCAGCCTATGCTATTGGCTTGAAGCCAGCGGATTTTGTACCAACGGCCCAGGTGATCCGGGCTTACGACAACACAAGCAGATAAGTGATGGGAACAGTACAAGTCATAGTACAAGTTGGCCCGGCTCAACAAGATATTGAGTTTCATGTCTTGGATGTTCCAGCTACTTTTAACTTGGTACTTGGGCGACCCTGGCTGCACCAAGTAAAAGTTGTTTTTTCCACCTTGTATCAAATGTTAAAATACCCTCTTGGAAATAGGGTAGCCATTGTGTTCGGGAATTCATCTATACATCCTCCGTCAAAGGTTACTACACCCGTACTGGAGATTGTACATGGCGACGAGGATGTTTTCTTGTCGGGTTCTACCTTGGCTGAGGTTCGGGTGGTAAAAAATATCTCGGCTATTGATGAGGGCTTAAATGTCAGTGCTCAATTAGTGTATCTCATGAACAAGCTACAACATATACTTAGGATAGGATTAGGAAAGAGCGACCGAAAGAGCGTTACTGCACTAGCCGAAGTACCACATAACCCTCATGCCTTTGGCTTGGACTATACGCCCTCCAAAGAGGACTGGGCGAGGAAAGGGAAAGAAATGGCCAGAAGAGCCAAAGCAAAGCAAAGCGGGAGGCACTACGAGCTTGTGCACTAACCAATTCGGGGAAACCTGAATGGCTATTTTGTTCAGGAGGGGGAAGACTTTCCATTCTGTGGTTTCCCCAAACCTTTGTTCAACTCTGAGAAGCAGCAAGTTCTCGGCTTTGAGATTTTCTTTGACTTGTAGCTGCAAGAGAGTGAAGCAGAGGAACAGACTGAACAGATTGAAAAAACTATTGAGGCTAAACGGAGCACAGAAAGTGATTCTAACATCAATGAACTTGAGGTAGGGGTAGCACTAGCATGTTTCCTTTCAGATCCTCAGATCAACTCGGGGAGCTTGAGGGGTGACCTAACCGTTTCCGTGATCGGAGACCAATTAGGTATGGACCCTTTCGGTGGTATCTTGGATGCATCTGACGCACTATCTCTCATTTGGCAACTGGAGGAGGGCTTTCTATCCACCAGTTCTGAGTCAGGTAGTGAACCAGAATCTAATTCCACAGAGTTTGTGGAGTCAGAATCAGATTCCAGTTCCTCTGAGTCGGAGTCTGGCATTCTTGGAATTGATAACCCGGATGCCGAGGTTTTGTCCAGGTCATCTTTTTCCTTTTCTTTTGAGTCGGTTGTAATCGAGGAATTAGATGAGTAGGATCTCTTGAATGTGAATACCACTGCAGTTTCTGAGTACTTCTCTGTGCCACTTGTATATTGCATTGATCATGACTTTCAAATTTTTATGAAAACGACAAGAAAGGAATTCCTCTGGTTTTGAAGCATTTGATTGATCGAGAGGAGGAGACGTTTGTAAAACCCCTTGTTGATGAAATCATTCCAATTAATGTGGGTACTGAGAAGGGTCCGCGTCTGATCCAGATCGGGTCCACGTTGTCTCCGGAGGAGCGCGAGTGCTTAGTCGCTTTATTAAAATATTTCAAAGATGTTTTCGTGTGGTCCTACGAAGACATACCTGGAATTGATCCTGAGATTGTACAGCATCAGATCCCTCTTGACCCCAAGGCCTGACCCATAAAATAGAAACTGCGGAGAATACACCTGGATTGGGCTTTGAAGATTAAGGAAGCGTTCAGCAAGTAGATAGACACAGGGTTCTTGCTAGTATCTGAGTATCCGACTTGGTTGGCCAACATTGTTTTGGTGCCAAAGAAAGATGGCAGGATTCAGGCGTGTGTGGATTTTAGAGATCTGAACAAAGCTAGTCCAAAGGACGACTTTCCTCTACCACACATCGACGAATTAGTGGACTTTACTGCAGGCCATGCATTGCTCTCCTTCATGGATGGATTTTCTGAGTATAACCAGATTCTGATGGCACCCGAGGATAGAGAGAGAACTGCTTTCACCATGCCGTAGGGAACCTGCTGCTACAGGGTGATGTCGTTTGAGTGAAAGAATGCTAGGGCTACCTATCAACGGGCTGCAACCATAATTTACATGATATGATCCACAAAGAGGTCGAGGTGTATGTGGATAACATGATTGTCAAGTCCAAGGAAAGAGAGGGCCACTATACCGCCTTAAAGAAATTCTTTCAAAGGATCAGAGAATATCGGTTGATGCTGAATCCACAGAAGTGCACTTTTGGCGTAACGGTAGGGAAAATGCTTGGTTTCTTGATCACATAGAGGGGCATCAAGGTAGATCCTTCCAAAATCAAGGCCATCCTAGAAATGCCACCACCAAGGACTGAAAAGGAAGTGTGAGGCTTTCTAGGTAAAGTGCAATTCATAAGACGGTTTATTCCAAAATTAACCTTGACTTGTGAAGCACTGTTTGGTCTCCTGAAGAAAGGAAAAAAATTCCAATGGGATGACTGATGTCAGTTTGCTTTTGAGCAGATCAAGCAATACCTTCAGAATCCACCAGTGTTATCGCCGCCAGAGCCGGGGAAGCCTTTGATTCTGTATCTATCAGTAACAGACACAATAATGGGATACATGCTTGCTCAGGAATTTGAGGATAGGGTGGAGAAAGCCATCTATTACCTGAGCAAGAAAATGCTAGACTATGAGACCCGTTACACCCTACTGGAGAAGGCTTGCTTAGCCTTGGTATTGGCTACCAGGAAGTTGAGGCACTACCTGTTATCTCACTCCGTAATTCTGGTTTCGAGATTAGATCCCATCAAATATCTCTTTGAGAAACCAGCACTTACGGGTAGGCTAGCCCATTGGTTGCTTCTCTTTTCCAAATTTGATTTGAAGTATGTAACTCACAAGTCTATCAAGGGGAGAACAGTTGCAGAGTTCCTGGCATATCACCCAGTGGAAAGAGATGAAGGGGTAGAATACCTATTCCCAGATGAAGCTATTTTACAAGTCAAGGAAGAAATCTGACTATGTACTTTGACGGAACGTCTAACCAGTACGGTTATGGGATAGGGGTGTTGCTGATAGCACTCGACAATTCCCATATTCCCTTGGCTTTCAAACTCCAGTTCAAAGTATCCAACAACGAATTAGAATACGGAGTGTGTATCGCTGGTTTGGAAGCCGCCCTGGAACTAGGGGCAAAAAGGTTGGACGTCATTGGGGACTCGAACCTAGTTGTGTCTCGAGCACAAAGAAGAAAAGGTGAAGATCTACCACCAAACCTTGGACGTTCTGATTCCTAGGTTTAAGAAGCTGACCTTTACATATCTACTAAGAGAGAACAACAAGTTCGCTGATGCTTTATCAACTCTATCTTCTATGATAGACATCCCGTTGGGAGTCCGGATGTGTCCGATCATCATTGAATAGAGATATACTCCGGCCTACGAGTTGATCGCCGCAATAGATGAAGTGCAAGATCAAAACCCCTGGTATTATGACATCTGGAACTTCTTAGAAAAGGAGGTTTATCCACTAGGGGCAAATGCTAAAGATAAGAGGGCAATACGGCGGATGGCCGTTGAATTTATCATCTATGGGGATAAGTTGTATAAGAGAGGTTATCTGGGAATGAACAAGCTGTGTGTTAACGTAGAAGAGTCGAAGCGCCTAATGGAGGCCATCCATGAGGGAGAGTGTGGAGTGCACATGAGCGGAGTAATGCCTGCCCAGAAGATTCTCAGGCAAGGTTACTACTGGTCTACCGTGGAGGAGGATTGTATTGGTTTTGTTCGGCGATGCCACAAATGCAAAATTCATGCAAATCACATGAATATCCCACCGTCAAAACTGTACAACATGACTTCACCATAGCCTTTCTCAGTCTGGGGAATTGACGTCATTAGGGCAGTTACACCGAAAGGATCAAATGGACACGGGTACATTCTGGTAGCAATTGATTATTTCACGAAGTGGGTGGTGTAGACACCCCATTTTTGACGGCCCTTAAGACTTGGGCACTACTAATTGCTTACTTATTGATGCAGGCTATGCTATGCAAAGGGTCGATTTCTTTTTCAAGGAGAGCGTCAAATCCAAACCTCACACCCCTTTTTTGGACCAAAACTATTTTGAATGGTTTTTAGACCTTAAGGCCCTCTCTTTCAAAATGTTTTCGAAATAAAGTTCCTACGATGTTCCAACGCTCGCATTTCGTTAAATGTTGTGCATTTCGGTAAACCGAGCAAGGACAAAGTGGAAATGAATGAAAGAAAGATGAAATCTTTGAAAAATCTTTCAAAACACCTTGTTTAGGGGTTTGGTGTTGAAGAAAAGAGGAGAAGAGGGAAGAAACCAAGTTGGGGAAGAAGATGGGCATGAACCGTTAAGAGAGAGTCGAGAGACCCTCGCTAAATCGAGCCTATCCATTTGTACACTTGGATTTCAGCTATAAGGCCACCACTGTCGGAAAGAAGACTTCTGGGGATTTATTTTTCACTCAAGAATCTCCTAAAGCCGAGTCCGTATGGAGGAGATATGGCTGTTGGAAGTTGGGCATCAATCCGATTGGACTGAAGCTGAGCAGTCTTCACTAAATGAGGGATATCTCTTAGCACACCTGGCATTTTGATGTAGGGATGCTACCATTGGAAAGCTTACTTCCAGGGCTTCAATTTGGACACAAGAATGACCTGAAAATGAGTCCAGATGAAGGAATTATGCCTAGTTGAAATCGAAGACTAGGACTAGTTTTTGCTGCCGACCACTAAGGGAGTGTGTCGACCACAAATGGCCTTTGTCGACCAGAAGGCATTCTTGCCAACCAGAAAAAGTAGCTGATCGACCATCAGAGGTGGTCGGTCGACCACTTGTGCCCAGAAAGCCCAGATTTTGCAAATATTTTGCTCCAGCTGTTGTGCATTGCTCCATATACTTCCAAACTTAGACATTTCCGACCCAAAACTCTTGAATTTCTATATATGGAAGCTTCCTTTCATTTTGAAAGGAGTTTTTGGAAGTTTGGAAGCCTCTCTATAAAAAAATTCACTCTTTCTCTCTAGAACTCTCTCTCTATATATTTTTGTGCTTAAAAGTGCTTGAAAGTGGGAATTCTTGGTGTATTTGCAAAGTGAGTCTCGATCAAACACCTCTAGCTTGAGGCTAAGGTGCTTGGAAGTCTTATTTGAGCTCTAAGGGCTGATTTTGCCTCAGAAGTTGCTGGTTTTGTATGAGTAATTTCCTCTTTTAAGCTTATTTTTGCACACAAGTTTGGCCACTTTTGCATGCTATTCTAGGCTTTGTTTTCAACTACAAAAACCTTTTTTTTAATGTGTTTAAAAAGGTTGTTTGAGGCTTTGTTTGAGTTAGGGGTGGTTTCTCCCCTTTGGTGGCTTGTTTTGCCTTGCTTTGTGCCATCTTTTAAAGCTTTTGGGACCATCTCTTTTTGGCCTTCTCACCACTAAAACTCAGAGGAATTTCAGTGGTGGAAAAGTGGTTTTGTGGTCCCAAATGGGTGGAGGTGGTCCCCCCTACTCTTCTCTTGTTTGTATGTGTTGATGGCCCATCAAAAAAGCATGTGTTTTTACTTCTTAGTGGCTTTGTTTGGGCTCATTTTTGTGACTTTTCAGACCTGCCATAACTCTATTTTGGGCTGTCTTGGTCACCTCTTGCATGCTTCTTATACTTGTAGTGTAATCCTACTTGTAGCCTTGCAAAGTAGCATGTCTTTATGCTTTGAATTGGCTCCATTTCAGCATGTTTTTAGCCATTATTTCCCATATCATAGCTTTGATTTGGGTTAGTTTGGTTACCTCTTGCATACC
This sequence comes from Camellia granthamiana, assembly GCA_036172215.1. NCBI lineage: Eukaryota > Viridiplantae > Streptophyta > Magnoliopsida > Ericales > Theaceae > Camellia > Camellia granthamiana. The sequence goes on along the minus strand of CM069905.1, from coordinate 45,285,700 downwards.
CCTTGCACTTGCAGTGCAATTTTGGTTCACTAGCCTAGCATGTTTGGTGTTCTAGCCTATTGATCTAGCATGTGTATGCTCTACTCTAGCACATTTTTGGCTTTGATTTAACATGCTTTAGGTCTAATTTGAGTGGTTTTGCTTAGCTTTGTATAGCTATGGTGCAAGTGCCTTACCTAGTCTTGAGTTTTGCGCACCTTAGCATGCTATAGTTGTGATGGTTGCATGATTTGGCAGGATTTAGCATGTAATTTCAGAGCATATACATGTGTCATGTTCCCACTTCTTTTAGTCCTTGAGAGCTTTTGAGAGTTGTGCCTTTGTGCCTTATTTGTGAGCTACCAAAAGAGCATGATTTTCTACTCCTTTGAGCCTTAGTTCGAGCATGTTTTTGCCACTGATTTGCCATGACATAGCTCTATTTTGGGCTGGTTTGGTTGTTTGTGAATAGTATTGCACAGTCCTAGTGTTGAGTACCTCACTTGCTTTAATGCCTTAGCTTCTAAACATGCCATACATGCATTGCTTACATGATAAAGCCTTGTGCATCCCACTCTAGCATTGATAGATAAGCATGTTGTTTTCATGTGTGTTGCATTGCCTTGTGTTTGGATAAGACGTTAATCCAAACACGAGAAATGAGATATGTTTCATACTTGAAGTGATGAAACGTTCCTTATTTCTTGGTCGCCATCCCCCTTGATTGTGCATGATAGGGTGGGAGGCCTTTCAAGTCTTATGTGTGCATTCATTGAGTTTTGTGCAAGCTAGATCCTTTGGCCACCATGCATTGAAAATGCTTGGTTGTTGGCTCGAGAGTCAAGTGCCATACTCCTTTGAGCTTGAGATATGATAAGGAGTGTGGAAGTGCATACATTTCCTTGCAAATACACTGTCTTGCCTCTGTCTGTGCTCTATTGCAGCAACAAGAGAAATTTCAACCCTCGAGGTGTTCTTGAGATCAGAAAGAAGCAATATGGAAATCAGTGTAATTTTCAAAGATTCAAAAGAGTGCAAACAGAGGCGTCTTGAGGCAAGGTGGTGGATTTTCGAGAAAACGCAACCGAGCATGCATATCTCCCTTGCCCGCGAGGCCATTTATCGCTTCTGTTAGCTAGTTGTAGTTAATTACCTGTGCTGTAATTAATTTAGCTTAGTGCTTTGTAATATTCTAATTAGCTTAGATTAGCTAGTTATTCAATTTGGTTTGTAATAATTAATTAGTTAGAATAGTTAGTTAATTAGTTGGTTTGTAATAGTTAGCATAATTAGCGTAGCTAGTTAGCTTTCATTTTATTCGTACCCTCCGTCGATAGGGCAAATGTTGTAATAAGCGTGCGTGTGCGTGTGTGAATGTTTTCCAACCCCACTTCTTTCTCCCTTTTACTTATCCGCTTTTGGTGGTTAGTTTAGGGCATATTTCAATTAGCATACCTTATACTTTGCATGTTTGCATCTTTCATTTGTCTTGCATGCACCTGGCTCGGCGCATCATTCAAATCGCATTGTATTTCAATACACTTCTTTGAATACATGTATCAAATGTCGCATTCGTATGCCATCTTAGATAGTCGAGCCCATTTAGTTGCATTTTGCATGTGTTGCATTAGGCACTTAACATAGCTAGGATCATGCATTGATTACTAACTAGCTTATGTTTTGGCTCGGAGTACACTGTGAGTGTTTATGCTTTAGCATCCTTGCATGCGTGTAAGTGACTGCCATGACAGCATGCTTGCTATGAGACTATGTGCTTAAGTGATTAACTGCATGAATGCCTGTGGATGAAGGCTTCATTGCTTGAATTGGAACAATTCATCAAAATGTGCGTTTTAAGCCCACTAGTTTGTGGCAAATCATGTTTTAAGTCCACTTGAGGGTGGCAAATCCGCACTTTAGTCTACTTGAGGGTAACAACTTCAAACCATTTTCGAAAAACAAACATGAGATATTTTGTTCCAAATTGAGTGATTTAGTCTATACATGTATGCTGTGCGCATCACATAGTAATTCTAGATTAATGAACCGGAATAAGAACACGTGTTTTCAAAAACAACATATCATGTTAGTAAAGGCCGATCTTTGATCGGGTGAGTGAGGGTGTTTTCCCGAGTCGAGGTAACTTTGGTGATGACGAACACGTGGCCTTAGGCATGAGTCAGGGTTTCCTAAATTTTCCAAAAACAAAATATTTAGTTGGCAACTTTGAAATCTGGCAAAGCAGTCCATGTTTGGCGATTTTTGATCAAAAATTGGTTTTCCAAAACCAATTGCCAGATTTGGACTCTTTGGTGATTTATCAATCTCATATTGCACTTTGTGAGATTAGATTCAGAACCGTGACAGGAGTCCAAACTGTAGGAGCTAGAACCCAATCCGCACCCTCTCCGAAAAAGGGGGCGCGCGGAGAGAGTTCGGGGCGGTCTATAGGTGGAAGCTCAGTATTATACAGTGTTGAAAGTAGCGCATGTGGCTAAGTTCATCCGCAACAACATCATTTGCTGTTATGGAGTCCCGAATGAGATCATTTCAAACAATGGCTCCCATTTCAAGAAAGAAGTGATCAACTTCTTGGAGAAATACAACGTGGCTTTTCATAAGTCATCTATATATCGGCCGCAAACCAACGGAGCTGTTGAAGCCGCCAACAAGAATATCAAGCACATTTTGCAGAAAATGGTTGAGACTTATAGAGACTGGCCAAACAAATTGTCATTTGCTCTCTGGGGCTACAGAACTTTGATTCGGACATCTGCTGGGGCAACTCCGTACTCTTTGGTTTATGGGATGGAGGCTGTTCTGCCAATCGAAATAGAGGTTCCGTCGCTGCGGGTTATGGCTGAGTGCCAGATAGCAGAGGCGGATTGGCAGCAGAGCAGGTTCGTAGAACTGATGCAATTCGATGAGAGAAGGCTAAAAGCACTGTAGCATGTCCAAGGATATCAACGCAGGATTGCCGGGGCTTTTAACAAGAAAGTTAAGTCTCGGAATCTTAAGAAAGGAGACTTGGTGCTAGAAGACAACCAAGCTCCCATCCATGAGCCTAGGGGCAAGTTCAGACCTAATTGGACTGGTCCTTATATCATCAAAACCATTTGGTCGGGTGAAGCTGTTATTCTTATGGACCTGGATGGCCTAGAATTTTCCCAGCTGATCAATATGGTCAAGTTGAAGAAATATTATCCCTAAGAGGCTCGCTAGGCCGAAAACCCGGAAGGGCAACCTAAGCAAAAGTTAGAGCACAAAAAATTGGAAATAAAGAAAAACTGAGCTCGCAAGGTTGAAAACCCAGAAAGGGCGGCCTTGGCAAAAGTTAGAGCGCAAAAAGAGAGCGTTAATACTCAAGTGAACCCGAACCGAACTACATAAGGCCTGATTCCTATCTTCGGAATACGTAGGCAACTTCATTTTGAAGTTCGGCCGTAAACACCTCCAAATCGACTGTGTCCATGTGTTTGATCAAGGTATCCTTGTCTGTTCATTATTTGAAAGATTGGTTGTGATACTTGCCCTGAGAGAAGAGCTGACTACAGTGCTGAGCATTAGTCAAGGGGCAATTTTTCATTTCTGGATTCGGGGTTGTACATCTCGAGGATAGATTCCATGTGTGTCAAGTTGTGATCCTTATTGAAAATGGTTTTGAAAAGTTTTGATAAAAGTTGATCTTGTTCAAATTAATCTTTTTATAACTTAGACCATTTTTGGACCAAAAGGAAAATTTTCAGGGCCCACGACTTCAATTTCATTAATTTAAATATAGAGTTATCCAACTCTCGATATAAATCAAAGTTGTTTTTATTACATTCAAAAAGAAAACTTGAAAAGTTAGATCAAGGCAATAAACTTGGGGTATAGATGAGTCAGGTGTTCGTGCGTCCCCTCTCTGAGCTCGTAGAAGCTTCAGATGCTAAAGTAGGCCCAGCTTGCACCTCATTTCCAAGCCAAATTAGGCATTTGCCAAAAAGTGTGCAGCTAAAACTAGGGGCAGGAGCCAGAAGTTCTCTCATCCTCCAAGTAGTGGGATATCGAGCTAATTGTGAACCTCGAGTTGGGAATGAAGTTGGATACTCTACCCCCTCTTCTGGGCAAGTCCAGTCATGTCCGAGCTGAAGCCTAAACCAGAATGGAAAGTAGAACACACAGTGTGTTAAGCCAATCAGCCAAATGCCGGGTTGCCAAGTCATGCTATAGCTCATCTTGGGCAGATCAAACCAGGGGCAACACCAAGCAATATTAGCCACATACCTGTTACACATCCAATGGCACCACCACCCTTCGTTTGGTAAGTTAACTAGCTGTTGGCGAAAGAAATAGCCTCATGCTGAATATGCAGAGCAAGAATCCACTACCTTCAGCTTGTCCATGAGCCATACCTGGAAGGGATGAAAGAAAAGAGATATTAAAGAAGAGAGAGGTGTATGTTGAGAGAAAAAGTAAGAAAAGGGCTTTGAGAGAAAAGCAAAGCATGAGTGCTGAGCGATATGAGAAACACATATGAGAAGGTAGGAAACATTACCTGAGGAAGTAGTGGACTTCTTGCAAATCTGTTTGTCTCTCGCCGATGAAAAGCATCTAAGCCCATAAAAATCTCGGCCAGTACCAAGCCAATACAACTCTTGCCCTCTTTCAAGCCCTGTGCCACTTCAACTAGCTGAATGCTTGACCTGCCAAAATTAGGGGCAAGGAGAAAGTAAGCTACCATGCACAAACAAAGGGCGTGTTGTCGAAAATCTTGCCAAAGACAGTCACCGCGATCACTGGTGTCGGAAAATCGATGAATTAGACTGGGAATGTCCAGTTCTCTGTTGTCGGCCAGAGATCGAGCCTCATGCATGGTGAGTCTGCACATCCTTCCCAAAGCTTGGGCAGGACCAAAACGGGACTTGGGTAAGATTTTCTCGTCACGCCGGGATTCCATCAAAACTTGGAATTCTTCAATTGTAGGGAACATCTCTTGCCCCCTGAAGTTAAACACGTGTGTAACCAGGTTCCAGCATCTAGCTGCTGCATGTAGGTACGAAAAATGCAGTGGAGAATGACTTAGCAGGAATAGTTCATTTATCCCAAAACCCTGGAAATTTAACTTTTCCGAGCCATCCAAAGTTGTAATGCGACCTGGGAGCTTTTGGGTAAGAAATGGCTCCATTTGTGGCAAAATAGCAGCTAAAATGAATAAATCACGAAGCTAGAGCTTTTGTAGAAGATAAGGCATTGAGTGGAAGACAGGTGGCAACAAGCTGGAGGTCTCTCACATTGATGGCCGACCCACCAGTGGTGATGGCCGACATGCCACTTTTGTAACCGACTGGCCACCCTTTATTTATGGTCGACGACCTCCTGGTCTGTCTTATGGTCTACCTGTGTGTTGAGAGTGTTGAGAACCTATGTTTTGTTCTACTCTTTATGCATTGTGTTGTATTGTTTTAGTTAGTTTTGTTGAGCCGTTTTTTTTAATTTGTTTATCGAGTTATATTTGTCTTGTTTTGCTTATCGAGTTGTATTTGTTTTGCTTATTGAGTTGTTGTATAATGTATAATGTTTATCAAGTTGTATATTACTTGATTATTTATCGAGTTGTACATTGTTTTCCTTGCTTTTGTTGTTAGTCGGTTCACTACTTGATCAAGAAGGTTATGCCAACACAATGTGTAATTTCCATCAATTGAGTTCAATCTCATTTCCACGCTATGCGATGCTCATGATTCAAAATACAACACTTTTTCAAAAAGCCTGGTTTTCATTCCAATCATGGTTATTTTTTACAAAAAATGTAGTACAACTTTTTAAAGAAAATAAAACTCATCTGAAGTTATACAATGTGCTAGCACAATAAACCAAAAGAAATTAAGCAAAAAAATACAAAAATCAACGTCATCCATCTCAGGATTTAGAGGCCCTCTTCGTCCTCTTCCTTAGGGGAATGGACTCTGATGTACTGTCTCCATCAACGCCGCTGTCTGAACCTGATGTCGAATTGGAACTAGAGCTGTCTTCACTCTCAGCCTCGGAGCTCTCCTCAGCGCCAGCACCAACATCTCCATTAGTAGAATCTGAGCTAGCATCATCGTCTCTGCTCACAGACGACTCAACATGTTGACTCACTGCCTCCTCGGCCCCGCTGGTCTCAATATCATCCTCGCTCAGAATAGGATCTAAAGGGCCACTCTCAGCTCGGGCGCTTCTAGCTTGGACTCAAATGCGCACTAGAGCCTGTCTCTCTCTCCTTGCTACCAGAGGGGGTACTGATGGTCCTGGTGCTGTTGCCGCTGGTGCCGTCAGTATAGATGGGACTTGAAAAGGCAGTTGATATATGTCAGCCACAGTATGTGTATTAGATGCAAGTGTGGTGTGCAGAATAAGTACATGTAGAAGTTAGGTACAGAGTATGAATACAGTATGAAAATGTAGTATTTCAGATACAATGTATCAGTGCAGCGTGGGAACATTTTTAGTTGAAATGTCAGTTTCAGTGTGTCGGTGGAAATGTGATGACTGGAATGTAAGAAAATGAAGAAATTACCTGAATGCCGTGGAAGCCGAGCAGTGCCTCCCTCCTCAAGATCATGCCCTCGAAAGAGGCTAATAGCTCTAGTAGATCCTCGGTGTATCCTAGAGGCACCTGCAAATGCATTTGGGAATGATCAGTGTCCTGAAGGAATGAATATCTGAGAGAGAATGGCAAAAATAAATGAAAAACTGTGGTACATATCGGAGATGAGTCAGAAGCTCTAACATGTCTATGACCAGCCACTAGAGGATCAATTGGAATCTGGTAAGCCTCTTCAGTGTACCACCAGCATGTCAACTCAGTTGGAAGCTCTCATCAACCGAAGCCCTGTCTAGCGGAGTGCACCCCTCTGGTCCTATCCCTCGATGCTCAAGCCCTTCTCATCGAAGGGGCGTCTATTGCTCTCCCTATATGAGCACGAGTACCCGTTAAGGAAGGCATGAGATGCGTCTGGATAAATGTCGTATACTCCCTCTCTCTGAGAAAGTAGTCGGCATCCACGCCCCGAGTAAAGTCAATCACCTCCTGAGAGGAGAGGCTCTCTGTAGCTCATATAGATGGCAGAGGCACCATGGAAACTACCTGCTACGACAAACCCAAGGTCTGGCATATGAAGCGCTCGCCTAAGAACCAGGCTCGGCATACTGGACCCTTGAGAACAAGTCAGAAGTGGGAAACCCCTCGCGCGCCAGTAAACTGGTCCCTGACTCCCTCAGGCATCGTTGCCCAAGGCTACCAAGAGATCTGCAAATAGAGAATACACACGTTGTTAGTTACCATTAAATATGCAATATGAATCATGGCTGAAGTAAAGTAGCAATAACTATGAGTTTGAGTTACCTTTGCCACGGTCACGGTGTCGAAGTACCGGCGAAAGAATGGAAAGGTCTCCCTAGTCCTCCTCAAACACCTATCGTCGTACTGATGAGAGTATGGCACAATAGGAGGCATCTCCACTTCCGGCTCTGGGGCAAGGGTCGAGAAGTATGCATATACCCACAGCTCCAAGAAGCGAAAAGGTAACAGTGAGTGTACAACATATAAACACAAGCAATGCAGAAAGCAGAATGTGTATCTAGAATACAGAGAATGCAGAAAGCATAATGTGTAGTACAACGTACAGAAAGTATAAGTGTAAAGCAGAGAGCAAATTGTGTGTGTATAGTGTACAAAAAGTGCAAAGTAGAAAGCATAGCGGGAAATGTAAAGCAGAAAAGTAAAGCATACCTCCCAGGCTCTACAGTAGCCGCCGACTTTGTTCCCGCTCCTGCGAGATGTCGAGCTCATGTAGCCATATAAGGTAGCAAGACCAGCGCCACCCCAATCGTAAAGCCGGACCTAAGACAAGTCCACCAAGGCACTCAAGAGATATAGCCCTACAGTGTTCGCCCTGTCGGTGAACAATGTGGTGTCAAAGAGGAACATCAAGAAGCCTCGGCCATACTGCTCGATTTCCTTTAGGGTCTCTAGCTCTATCCCTCTGAAATGCTCTGAAAACCAAGTGTATCGCACCATCCCCGACCGAAAGAGATGCGGGCGTGCCCCTAGCAGGTAGATGTATACGGTATTCTACTCGCCCATGTCTGTATCATAAGGGATCAGACGACCCCATACCTCTATGCCAGTGAGCATAGAGAAGTCATATGGAGTCATTGTCATCTCTCCTACAGTAGAGAAGTGGAAAGAGTTGGTGGTATCCCACCACCTCTCTACTAGTGCTCCAAGTAAGGGCCTACTCGCTATGGGGCGCGACAGCCCCATGCAAAACAAGCCAAAGCCGGCCTCGTCAATAATCTGGCGGACGCTGACGGGGAGCTCCATGTACCACTCTCTTGCGGATGTGGCTCCGTATTCTCTGATAGAGTGTGAGTCCTCCTATAATCAGAATGGGCAGATGAAAGGCAATGTAAGAAATACAGTGCAAGAATGTGTTTAAGACAAGCAGATGAAAGGCAGTGTAAGAAATACAGTGCAAGAGTGTGATTTAAGCAAGAAATGCAAGGTACATTGAGGAAAATATAAGAATATAGTGTATACCTTGGTGGCGCCGTAGGATAAATGGGACTCCAGCTCTCGTTTCTAGCACACCCTGTGCAAACCCTCTGAAATGACGAATACTGTCGGGTGGTAGCACATGCGTCCCAGGATGATAAGTCCCCGGGTCAAAAGGTCGAACCCTGGGTGGTAGTAGTATAGGCTCGGGATTCGACTCCATCCTTGGAGAAGATCCGTCATCTGGAATGTCATCCGCCATCTAGAAAGGAGGTGAGAAAGTGTGCGAAAATGAGGAAAATGCGTGGAAAATGCCAAAAGTCAACAAAAGTCAACCCTAGGAGAGAGAAAAGGGAAGAAAAAGTCAAACCCCGAAAAAAGGCACAGTACCTAAGAGAAACTCGAGGGAAACATGCCTCAAGTGGTGAAAATGACGAAAAAAAACACCGAAATCAAATTTCAATCAGTTCAAAACGAAGGAAATCACGAGGTTTTAGCAAATCAACTTCGCGTGGGGCGTTGGGAAACATGTATAAAGCACGGATCTAGAGGGAAAAAGTGTCTAGAGAGGGAGATGATGGATTTTCGGCAATGGGGAAGTGGGGAAATGAAGTTTGGGTGTGTTTACTTAAAGGCCCGAGGAGAAAAGACCAAAATGGCCCCAATCTGCTATCGGTGGCCGACAGGTCACATTGGTGGCCGACAATGCTTGACGGTGGCTGACGCCCTCCCCTAGTGGCCGTTCAGTGCCCAGGGCTCCTACATTGAGTTATGATGCTGTTTTGTGTCCTTGTTTCTCAAGAAATGCATGAAAAGTTCACCTTTAAGTTCAAATTGCCTTTGCAGAAGCTTTAAACCATGCCTTTAGTGTGTGATGCCCATTGTCAGTCAACATGAACGAGGTGTATCCTTTGAAAACTTGTTGTAACTTTTCCGAAAGGTAAATTGAACATTGTTGTTTCATCCATTTTGTTAAGAATACTCTTTCATCCTTGTATAGAATATACATCATGTGCATGTATAGAAGGTACATTTCACATGTGATCTTGCAAACAATGTGCATTTCTCCCATTTGCATAGAACATGCTTTCAACTCATCATGCATAGAACATGCTGTTAATCTCGCATTGAACATTCATTTTGTACTATTGATCATATTTCTCCATTGCTGCATAGAACAAGCATTTTGCCATTATTGCATAGAACATGCTTCCAATTTATCTCGCACAGAGCATGTTGTCAATACATATGCATAAAACATGCCTTAACATTATTGTGCATAGAACATGCACTCTTACTATGTTGTACATGTTAAGTCTCTTTCTTATGCAGGCACGATATTATATGTATGGTTCATTCAGTGGAGCCAACACACAGAACGATATTGTATGTATGGTTCGTTTAGAGAAATTTTGGATAGGATCATTCATGTCTCGGTAAGAGAACATTTTCCCTAACTCGTGCACCTATCACACTTGTTCACTTTGTGCATCTATTGCACTCTCCCTAACTTGTGCATCAATCACACTTCATCGTTTGCGCCCGTTGCATTTATTCACTTTCTTCTCTCGCGTGAGGCGCATTTTGATGTATTCACCTTTTTTCTCACGCGCATGAGATGCGTTGGGATCACTCTTTTTGGTTAAAAGCATTCGGGTGTGCCCTGATGTTTACACCACTCCTTTTGGTTAAAAGCATTCGGGTGTGTCCCGGTGTTTACACCACTCCTTTTGGTTAAAAGCATTCAGGTGTGCCCCGGTATTTACACCACTCCTTTTGGTTTAAAACGCTCGGGTGTGTCCTGGTGTTCCCTCTATCCTTGTTTCTTCCGCGTGCAACATGTTAGGATCTTGTTTGAGACCTTAGGTGCACCCGACGGTCGTTCTTCGCTTTGTTGCGCATCGTGTAGTTAAGATTGCATAATTTTCTTACATCCTTTCTGCATGAAATATGGTTTGGTTCGTAATTCCCACGCGTGGTGTGTTTGCTTACTTACTTGTGTTTGAGGTTGCTGTACCTTGTTTTGGTTTGCTTGCATTGCATTTGCATTCAAATATTTCGTTACAGCCTCATTGCATGATCATAAGTTATGTTCCTGCATTGTGCATATCATTTACATCTTGCCCCAGAACTACACTGGTTTGATTCCTTGCAAAGCAATATGTAGGCAGCCTGTAGATGCAACCATTTGTTTTGTCTTGTTTGTCTGTTTGTTCGAGTCTTCAGCCTTGTCAAAAATGGGTCGTCTCTGGGCTTTCATATTCACTCCCGTCCCTTTACGACTTCCGAATTCTGTCAAATAGGGGAAATTGTAGACACCCCATTTTTGATCGTCCTCAAGACTTGGACATCATCACTTGTGCACTTGATGATTGTGCTTGTTTGTGTTCGTTTTGAGTGCTCGAAGTCCTTGGTGGAGTACCTTGCCTTTGAGCCTTGAAACCTTATCTATTTTGTGCACTGTTTTGGACCAAAAGCTTGTTGTTTCAAGTCTGGAAGAGTGGGTAACCTGTCGGCCAGCCCATTGGGCTGTCGGCCTTGGCTTGTTCTTGTCAGCTACCAGTAGTGGCTGACGGCCATCAGTCTCTTTTTCCAGATATTAATGGACAGCTGTGTCAGCTGTTGCTCACTGAGCTGCATCTCCATACACGTGTATAGTAAGATGTTCCTAAGCTTAAGACTTGTTTTTATATATATAGGGTAGTTCCTCCCCCATTTTTGAGGGTGAACAATTTTAGACCAAACAAAAATCTCTCTCTCTAGCTTTCTCTCTCTCTCTCTTGATATTTTGTGCTTGGTTGCCTAATTTCTCCATACTTTTGCATACCAACCCTTAACCAAATACTCTCACCTTTGAGCTGAGATTCCTTAGGACCTTCTTTAGGCTCTAGAAGGAGGTTTGAGCTTGAATTTGTGCCTAATTTGTGTTTTGCTTCAAAGGTATAGCACCTACCTTGTTTGAGCTTGTTTTGTATGTTTGTATCGCCATCTATTTCAACTGTCTTGGGGCTGATTTTGAACTGTCAAATACTCTACTTTTATGATTTAAAAGTGTTAGTTTGAGGCTATTTTGGGTTTGGGGGTGGTCCACCCTCCATGCTCCTTTGCTTGTTAAGCTTTTGTGCCATTATTCACAACTTTCAAACCAACATTTTAGGTCCTTTTAACCACTAAAATTCAGAGGATTTTCAGTGGCAAAAACCTCATTTTGAAGTCCAAAATTGGAGGGGTTAGCCTCCCCTCCTTGTGTCTTGCTTGCATGCCTAGTTAGCCTTATGTATTAGCTTATTGTTTAGCTTTTTGTGGCTTAAGTCCAGCTTGTTTTAGACTATATTTAGGGCTGTTTTGCCTCTATTTTTAACTGATTAATTCATTTAAGCCTTGTATGGCATGGTTATAGTGTAATTTCATTCACTAGCTTGGTGTTTTAGGGCTTTAAACACCATAGTTTTGAGTTGATAGCATATTTTAGTGTTGTTTTGGACTTAATTTCATCACTTTAATCTCTGCAATCTCCCTCAATTCTTCACTCTTTTGTTTGCTTTGAAAGTGGTTTTAAACCCCTTGTTTGCCTAAGTATGAAATGAAGGTGCTACACCTAATGGTTTTATCCCTTAGGGGGTTCATTACCAACAGTGTAATACCTCTTTCATGCCCAAAGAAACCTTTGGTTTAAGCCCTCTTTCCATTAGAGGACACTCACCAATGGACAATTGGATTAAGGAATGGTTTGGTAATTAAACTGAGTAAACAAAAATTGGATAAGTAAAAGAGGCAAGATAAGCATATTTCATGTTGCATTGCATGTGTTCAAATCGGACGTTAATTCGACCACGAGAAAAATGGGACATTTCATACTTAAAAGTGATGAAATGTGCCACTTTCCGTGGTCTCCATTGCCCTTGATCATGCATGATAAGGTAATGGACATTTGAGTCTTGTTTTGCATCAATTGAACTTGTACAAACTTGGTCCCTTAGCCATCATGCATGAAAATTGCTTGATTGATGGTTTGAGGGCCAAGAGTTTCTCTCCTTTGAGCTTGTGTGATGATAAGGAGGGTAAACAGTGCAAACAACCCTTGAGAATACACTACTTTGCCTCTGTTTGCTCTCTGTTGCAGCAAAAGGAAGTTCATGTCAATATTAGCCGACCGGCCACCAATGGTAGCCGACGGCCACCATTGGTAACCGGCCGGCCGTCAATAAAATTTGCACAGTTTGTTGATAAGGTGGAGCAAAGGTGTTCTGGAATTTGGCGGCATTGTTAGTGATCAAATGTGCAAACAGAGGCGTTCAGTGGCAAGGTGGTGGCTTTTTCGGGTGGAAACCAAGCATGCATGGGCCTCCCTCGCTTCTCGACATTAGCTAATTAGATTAATTAGCAATAGATGAAATACATGTTGTAACTATTTAAGTAGAGTAGTTAGTAAATTACTTCATGTTGTAATTACTTAGCTTAATTGCTTTGTAATTAGTTAGTTAAGTGTTTAGCTAATTAATTTGATTTGCAATATTTAATTAGCTTAGAATAGCTTAGTTAATTCGTTTCGAGTGTTGTAATAGTTAGCTTAATTAGCGTAGCTAGTTAGTTAGCTTATTCATTTGGACCCTCCTTCGCGAGGGCATAATGTTGTAATAAGTGTGCGTGCGTGTGTGTATGTCTGCCAACCCCACGTCTTTCTCCCTTTTACTTAATCACTTTTGATGGTCAGATTAGGGTCATGTTTTGATTAGCCTATCGCATGCTTGTATCCATTCATCTTGTTTGCATGCACCGAGGCTCGGCGTATCATTCAAACTGCATTGCCATTTCAATACTTCTTTGAATGCGTGTTTAAATCACATGTTGTTCAAAATGAATCATATGCCATATTAGTAGCCGAATATTAATTGCATTATTGCATGTGTTGCATTAGACACTTAACATAGTTAGGATCATGCATCTTTCTAACTAGTTTCTATTCTGGCTTGGAGTACTAGGTAAGTTTTTATGCTTTAGCATACTCGCATAAATGTGAATGTTTCCATGATTAGCATGCTTGCCATGAGGCTATGTGCTTAAATGCTAAATTGCACGAATGCCGGTGGATGAAGGCTTGTTGTTTGAATTGGAACGATTCAATAAATGTGTGTTTTAAGCCCACTTTGCGAAGTGGCAAATCATGTTTTAAGCCCACTATGTTTGGTGGCAAATCCGCATCTTTAAGCTCACTTGAGGTGGCAAATTCAAACCATTTTTTGCAAACAAACATGAGTTGAATTGTTCTAAGTCTTGCAAACTAGTCTATAACTTGCTTTGTGCGCATTACATAGTAAAACTAGTTTAAATAATCAGAATAAGAACACATAATGTTTATAAAAACTCATATCATGATTATTAGAGGCCGATCTTTGATCGAGCGAGCGGGAGTACTCAATCCATGACCTTCCCCCCTCGTACCCAAGTTCCCGAGCCAAGGCAACTTTGGTGATGACGGACACGTGGCTTTCGGCACGAGTTAGGGTTTCCTAAATTTCCTCAAAATAAAATATTCAGGTGGCGACTCTGTATCTGGCAAAGCAGTCCAATTTTGGCATTTTTTTATTCAAAATCAATTTTCCAAAACAATTTACCGGATTTAGACTCTTTGGTATTTATCAGTTTCACATTGCACTTGTGAGACTAGATTCAGAACCGCGGGAGTCTGAACTATGAGGCCTTTCTTTTCCAACCTTTTCAAAAGGCGGGGCGCGAGGAAAGGGCGAGTCCACAAGAAGGAGCACCTAGAGAGAGAGCGGAAGCAGTTTCAACTTTAGGGTTGTGAGGAAATGAAGTGTTGAGTTATATATTTTAAGACCCGAGGTGAAAAGGCAAAAAGGCCTCGAACTACCATTGGTGGCCAGCATGGGGCTGGCAAAGCCTATCTGTGGTTGGCAAGGCTCACCCATGGCCGACACCCTCCTCCTATGGCCGGCCGATGGCCGGTGGCCTCCCTTAGAGTCCTGATACTGTTTTGTCTCCTTAGTTTCCAAGAAGTGTAGGGATGGTTCACTTTTGGGTTCAGATTGTCTCTACGGAAGCTCAAAATTGTGTTTTCGGTGCACAATGTTCATCACTTGTCAACATGAACGAGGTGTATCCTTTAAACATATTGTAAGTCTTTCGAGAGGTAAATCGGAAGTTGCTACTGAATTTGTTTTGTCAAATTATGCTTTTGTACCTTGCGTTGAATATGCATTTCACTTTGTTGCATAAAACATGTATGTCACTTTTTTGCATAGAATATGCATTTCACATACGTTGTTGCATAAGATATGCATTTCACATATATTGCATGCGTATCTTGCATCCATTATGAATCACGCGTAGAATATGCTTTTGTTTCTCGCATGGAACATGCCTTCAATTAACATTGTATCTCAACTGTTTGTCATACATAGAACATGTATTCTTACTGTATCGCACTTGTTAATTTTCTTTCTTACACAGGCAAACGATATTATATACACGGTTCATTCAAAGGAGTTCCAGTTGAAGTCTTTGTGCATCTATCACACTTGTTCACTTTGTGCATCTATTGTAGTTGTACAATTTGTGCATCTATCGCACTTGTTTACCTTCTTGCATCTATCACATACCACTCTCCTATACCTCAGGATGTGTGAAGCACGTGCTCGAGTGGTTGTTTCTCAGGACGCGTGAAACGCAACCCTGGGCGAGTTTTACCTCATGACGTGTGAAGTACGCACTCGAGTCATTGTTTCTCAGGATGTGTGAAACGTGGCCCTTGGTGGGTTTTACCTCGGGATGTGCGAAGCACACGCCCGAGTGGTTGTTTTTCAGGATGCATGAAACGCGGCCCTGGGCGGGTTTTACCTTAAGACGTGCGAAGCACGCGCCCGAGTGGTTATGTCTCGAAACGTGTGAAACACGAGCCTGAGGGTTTTTGTTCTCGTTTTCTCAGGATGTGTGAAACGCAACCCTGAGGGGTGTTTTCTTTCATCGTCTCGTGCCTTGGCATGGTTGGAGTGTGTTTTAGATCTTTTCGCCTTTTAAGCTTGAACTTGCTCATTCATATGTCATTATCATATTTTTGCTTATTATACTTGTTATTTGCTTGTTGCATAATCTCGCATGATCATAAGATTTCAAAGTCACTGGCTTCGCGTAGTGTGTGAGTCCAGCTTTCAAAGTTATATTGTGCATTTCATTTGTATCTTGCCCTAAAACTACGCTGGTTTGATTCCTTGCGAAAGGGATATGTAGGCAGCCTGCGAGCACAATCATTTGTTTCTGTCTTGATTATTTGTCCAAGTCTCATGGCCTTGTCAAAATGGGTCGTCTTCTAGCTTTGATATTCACTTACGTCATTTCATCACTCTGAGCTCTATCAAAGAGGGGCAATTGTAGACACTCCATTTTTTACGGCACTTAGACTTGGACGTCCTTCCATGCACACCCGATGATGAGTCTGTTTGCTCGCCAAGTACTCAAAGTCCTCAACAGAATGCCATAACTTTGAGCCTCGTAAACCCTGATAGCTTTTCAAACCCAATTTTGGACCATGCCTTGGTCTTTCCAACCTGCAACTTTTGGTGGCCTGCCAGCCATCTCTAGAGGCTGCCGACCATCATTTTTAGGTTGTCGGCCACTGATATGGCTTGCCAGCCACTAGTGATGGCTGGCCGGCCACTAGTGTATTTTGCATCTTCACCCACGTGTAGGACTGGATCTCCTTGAGGGAATTTCATGTTTTCTATATATAGGGAACCCCTCTCTCTTGTAGCAAGGTTAGAAAATTTTGAACTCAAAAATTTTCCTCTCTCTACAATTCTCTCTCTCTCTCTCTCTCTAGTAAATCTCTACATTTTAGCCTTCAATTCCTTAACCTTTGCCTATATACCCTTAACCAACTCTTCTCATCTTTGAGCTGAGGTGTTCTCGAGCTTGCTTTGAGCTCTAGACGGTGTACTTACTTGGTTTTGTTGCTTGGAATTACTCTTTGCTTCAAGATGTATAATACTTGCTTTTTTTTTTTACCTTGCTTTGCGTACTTGTTTTTCTATCTTTTCCTACTAATTTTGGGCTGTTTTTAGGCTATAAAAAACTCTATCTTTGTGGGTTGAAATTGGTGGTTTTAGGCTATTTAAGGTTAGGGGGTGTCTCACCTTTCTTTATTTTTTGTTTGTAAGGCCTTTTCACCTTTGTTTCCCACTTTCAAACTATCTTTTTCCAAGCTTTTAAACATTGATTGTCAAAGCTATTTCAATAGACGAAATCATGTTTTGAAGTCCAAATTTGGAGGGGTTAGCCTCCCCTCCTTATGTTTTGCTTACTAGCCTAGGTTGTGCTATGTTTTAATATTATAATCTAGCTTGTTTTAGCTTAATTCCAGCATATTTTAGGACATACGTTAGCCTGCTTTAGCATTGTTTTGGGCTGTAGTTTGCATTTGAGCTTTGTTTTGCACGCTTCTAGTGTAATAGTCCTCATAAGCTTGATGTTTTAGATCTTAGACATCACTTATTTGAGTTGATAGCACTTATTTTGGCTTTTCATACTTCATTTTAGCATTAATAATCTCGGCAACCTCCTTCCTTTCTTAGCTTTTAATTTTGCTTTGAAAGTGGTTTCAAGTCATTTGCTTGCCCAAGTATGAAATTGAGATTTCATACTTTGTGGTTTAATCCCTTAGCTAGTTCATTACCAATGGTATAATGCTTCTTTCATACACAAAGCAACTTGTGTTTTGAGCCTCTTTTCATAAGAGAACTTTAATTCACCTTTTGGACTTAATTGGATTAAAGAATGGTTGGTAAATTAAAATGAGTAACTAAAACTTGGGACTAAAAGTGAGTAAGATAATATTTGGTTGTGTTCATTCGGACATTAATTGAACACGTGGAAGCTTCAACCATTTCATACTTGCTAGTGATGAAATGATTCAAGTCTCTAACGTCAACTTCTTCCCTTGATCATTCATGAAAGGGAGGAGGCTTGTGTCTTATTTTGCATTTATTGAACTTCCACACTTGGTTTCACAAGCCATCATACAATGAAATTGCATCCATTGATGGTTTGTGAACCAAAGCTTGCTACTCCTTTGATTTTTCCATGAAAATGAGGGGTAGGTTGTGCAAACAAACCCTTGAAATACCCAGTATATGCTCTGTTTGTCCTCTGTTGTAGCAAGATGAACCTATGCATCAGTGCCCGGCAGGCCACTTTCCATGGCCGGCAACCTTTAACCATGGCCGGCTGATGGCCGACAACCTTTACTAGTGGCCGGCCAACCACTGATGTAAAATTCAATAGTGGGTTTGTAAGGTAGAGCAGAATGAGCAGCAGTGTTGGTGTTCAACTGTGCAAATAGAGGCATTCTGAAGCAAAACAGTGGCATTTTCGAGTGGAAACCGTGCATGCGCATGAACATCTCTCATTTCCTAAGGCGGAGTATTTAATTGCTTAGTTTAATTATTAATTACAATTGTGTTGTAATTCTTTAATTAGTTAAGCAGTTAACTAATTATGATGTAATTATTTTAGTTAGCTAGATAGTTAAGTAATTAGTTCATTTGTTGTTGTAATAATTAGTTAAGTAGTTTAGCTAGTTATTCATTTTGTTTTGTAATAATTAGCTTTAGCTTTAGCTTAATTAGTTAGTTAGTTATCTAGTTTATTCATTCGGACTCTCCTTCGTGAGAGCAAAATGATGTAATAATGTGTATGTCTTCCAACCTCACGTCTTTCTCCCTTTTATTTATCCGCTTTGATGGTTAGATTAGGGGCATTACGTTTCAATTAGCATATTGCATGTTTACATCCATTCATTATCTTGCATGCACCGGGGCTCGGTTCATCATTCTAATTGCATTGTCATTTCAATACCTCATTGAACACGTGTTTAAACGCACGCTATGAAATTGTTGCAAATAACATATTAAGTAGCCGAGCCTATTTTAGTTGCATTATTGCATTCGTTGCATTAGCCATCTTGTTTAGTTAGAAATCATGCATATTTTTCTAACTCTTTTGTTTTATCTTAGCTTGGAGGACTAGGTGAGTTTTTAGTGCTTCAGCATACTTGCATGAATGTTGATGTTGCCATGTTTGGCATGCTTGCCATGAGACTAAGTACTTAATTGCTATAACTATTTGAGTGCCTATGGATGAAGGCTTGTTTCTTGAATTGGAATGATTCAATGAATGTATGTTTAAGCCCACGTTGTCAAGTGGCAAATTCACAAACTTTAAGCCCACTTTGTAAAGTGGCAAATTCAAACCCTTTTTGAAAAACAAACATAAAATTGAATTGTTCCAATTTGAGCAAACTAGTCTATATCTTGTGTGCACGCATCACATAGTAATGCTAGCCTAATAAATCGGAACAAGAGCATATAATGTTGATAAAAATCATATCATGATTAGTAGAGGCCTATCTTTGATCAGGTGAACGGGGGTGCTCAATTCATGACCTTCTCCTCTCATACCTAAGTTCCTAAGCCCAGAAAATCTTGGTAATGACAGACATATGGCCTGTGGCACGAGTCATGGGTTTCCTAAATTTTCTTAAAATAAAATATTTAGGTGGCAACTCTGTATCTGGAAAAGCAATCCAATTTTGGCATGTTTGATTCAAAATCAAATTTTCAAAAGATTTGCTGGATTTAGACTCTTTGGTGTTTATCAATTTCACATTGCACTTGCGAGATTAGATTCAAAACTGCGGGAGTTCGAACTATAGGGCTTATATTCAAACTTCCGAAAGGGGGAGCGAAAAAGTCAGGCTACAGTAGGGAAGGATGTGAATATCATCTGAGAACTGCCTTACAGATTCTTGGAGAAAAGAAATTGTATGCAAAACTCTCTAAATGTGAATTTTGGCTTGACAGTGTAAGCTTTCTGGGGCATGTAATCAACATAAATGGCATCTTTGTAGACCCATAGAAAATTGAAGCTATTGTGGACTGGCCAAGACCAACCAATGTGTCAGAAGTTTAAAGTTTTTTGGGGCTTCCAGGCTATTATCGTAGATTTGTGAAAGATTTCTCTAAACTTGCTTTGCCACTTACTCAACTAACATAGAAAGCTACACCATTTGATTGGAAAGATCAAAGGGAGTTTTCTTTCCAAGAGTTAAAGACCAAGTTAGTAACTACACCAATTTTGACTTTGCTTAATGGTACTGATGGGTTTCAAATTTACAGTAACGCTTCGTACAAAGGTTTAGGGTGTGTTAATGCAAAATAAGAAGGTGATTGCTTATGCTTCTTGACAACTCCGCCCACATGAGAAGAACTATCTAACCCACAACCTTGAAGTAGCAGTTGTGGTGTTTGCCTTGAAAATTTTGCGACACTGCCTGTATGGTGTGACTTGGGAAGTGTACACTGACCATAAAAGCCTTAAATAATTCTTCACCCAAAAAGAACTGAACATGAGATGGAGATGATGGCTTGAGTTGATCAAGGATTATGACTTGCAGATCTTGTACCATCCAGGGAAAGACAATACCGTTGCAAATGCTTTGAGCCAAAAATCCACTGGCAATTTGTCATGTTTACTTACCGGTCAAAGAGAATTGTTACATGATTTGGAAAGAAATGAGATTGAAATTATGATGTGTAAATAGGGTGGAATCCTAGCTGCCATTTCTGCCCAACTTGCAATAATTGAAGAAATTAAAGAGAAACAACTTGACGATGAGTTTTTGAAGAAGATTGTTGATGAACTTGAATCAAAACCAAGGTTGGGGTTTTTATTTGAGAACAATGTGCTAAACTTTCAGGGTAAGCTTTGTGTACCAAATTGTTATGAACTGAGGAAGCGTGTTATGACCGAAGCCCATAATTCCAAATTTGCTATGCACCCAGGTAATACGAAAATGTACAAAGACTTAAAGAAAAACTTCTAGTGGCCTAGAATGAAGAAAAAGTATTGCTGACTATGTGGCTAGATGTTTTCATTGCCAACAAGTGAAAGCCAAACATCAACGGCCTGCTGGATTGCTTCAGCCGCTTCCAGTACCAGAATGGAAATGTGATTATATTACCATGGACTTCATTGTGGGATTGCCTTGCTCTCCTCAAGGAATGGATTTTATCTAGGTCATAGTTGGACTAAATCTACTCATTTCTTACCTGTGAAAGCTTTTTATAATGTAGATAAGTTAGCTAACATCTATGTGAATGAGATTGTGAGATTGCATGGTGTGCCAGCATCTATCGTGTCTGACAAAGATCCTAAGTTCACCTCAAGATTTTGGCAGAGTTTGGAACAAGATTTGGGGACTAAACTAAGATTGAGTAAAGCTTATCGCCTACAGATAGATGGCCAATCCAAACAAACTATTCAAACCTTGGAAGATATGCTCATAATGTGTATGCTAGATTTCCAAAGAGCTTAGGACGCCCAGTTGCCATTGGCCGAATTTGTGTATAACAATAGTTACCATTCGAGTATTGAGATGACTCCTTATGAAGCTCTGTATGGTAAGAAATGCAGGTCTCCAATTTGTTGGGTTGAAGTTGGAGATAGATCATTGTTGGGGCCGAAAATTGTGCAAGAGACAATTGAAAACGTGAAATTGATTTAACAGAGATTGAAAACTGCACAAAGCCAACAAAAAAGTTCTGCGGATGTCCAAAAAAGAGATCGAGAATATGAAGTCAGGGATCATGTGTTTATTAAAGTAACTCCAATGAAAGGGCGAACACGGTTTGGAGTGAAAGGCAAATTGGCACCGAAATATGTTGGGCCATATGAAATCCTTATAAAAATCAATTCGGTGACGTATCGGGTAGCCTTACTGCCAGCCATGGAACATATGCATAATGTTTTCCACATATCCATGCTTCGGGACTATCTACGAGATCCGTTACATGTTATTGAGCCAACGCATGTTCTTTTGAAGGATGACTATACATATGAAGAGAAGCCAATTCAAATTATGAATCGCCGAATCAAAATAATAAGGAACAAAGAAATTCCATTGGTAAAAGTGGATTGGAAAAATCATGGAGGGACGTATGCAACATGGGAAATGGAAGAGGATATGATAAAGAGATACTCTGACTTTTTCTCTTTCGATCCGATATTCTACCAAAATGAAGGTAATTCAAGTTTGGAGGACCAAACTCTTAAAGGGGGAGAGACTGTAACAATCCCGACCTGTGATTAACTATTAAACCATGACTAAGGATGCCTAATAAGTAATTAAGAGGAAATTCTATGTTAATTGCATGTATTATATGTTATTTGCATTTATATCTGTCAGTCGTAGAAATATTTGTCTGTGTTTTTGTTTCATTCTGTAAATTGAAGGCCTTATCGACATTTGATCATGAAATTGATTCGGTTTATGTGCTATCTAGAATTTTTGGGAATTTACGGTAGGTTCAATTGAAATTCAATTCGGAACGAAGTAATTAGAATAAAATAATGTTAGTCTTAAACCACTTTTGATTAAGCTTCCTTAATGCGCCTATATAAGGCCTCAATAACTCAAGAGGCTTCTCCTATACACCTATTTCATCATCTTGTTTAGCATATACACGTAGAGAGAGAGAGAGAGAGAGAGAGAGAGAGAGAGAAAGAGAGAGAGAGAGAGAGGCTTGAATCAACTTAGAAGAGAAAAGGAATTTGAAGATGATTTAGAAGATTGAGCTAAAATTCACTACATTCAAGTCTTAGGTAAGATTATTATCCATAACTCTTGCAATTACTCTATGTAGGAGTAGATCATATTAATTATGTAAGATCATTTGCATGATTACGTAGAGAAATGCATGAATTAGAATAGAATAGAGTGAATTAAGCTCATGCATGTACAATTCACCATGTTTTGAAGTTAGTCCAAAAGAATTCTCTCATGCATGCCATTGTTTTGACTTAGTTTTGGAAATTCACCAAGTTTCATGCTATTTTATGTCATTTGATCAAGCTTTGAAAGAAAGGAAATCATGTTAATTCTTGCATGTGTTATACCTCATGTTTTAAGTTTGGGTTTTAGACAATTAAATTGCTTTTGGGCTTTGATTTAGCAAAATGATTTTCACTTCATGGTATATTACAAGTTTCCAAGTGTTTTATGAGTTTTTGGCCTATAAGAACATATTTTGCAGCTTTAAAATCGAGTTTTGAACTTGTATCAGCAATCTGAAAATTCCAGAATTTGCACCCTCTCTCGAGCGATGAAGTCTGTGCTCGAGCGGAGTATGTGAGCTCCCAGTACTTTTGCAGAGTTTGGGGGGTTTGCTTGAGCGGCAAAATTTGTGCTCGAGCAGCCACCCTTATTTTTGACCTTCCGCTCAAGCGACCGAAATTGCGCTTGAGCGTAAAATGAGAGCTCCCAGAAGTTTTACAGACTTTTGCATACTGCTTGAGCGACTGAAGTTACGCCTGAGCAGAGATCCATTTTGCTCAATCTTACGCTCAAGCGACAGTCGAGCGTCCATCGAGTGGAGAATTCAAGCAACTAGTACTTTTGCAGACTTTGCAGACCGCTCGAGTGACTAAAGTTGCGCTCGAGCGGACTGCCCTGTTTTTGAAAATTTGACTAAGTGTTTTAAGTTACATTTTGGCATCCTCATTACATCTTAGGCATTCCTAGGCCATGATTAAGACATAACAATGAGGATAAGGATTAGAAACACACCAACATAAGAAAGAACTAAGTTAAAGAACTTCCGGGTGTGTGTTTCAATATGTATCCGTTCTGTGTTTGTGTAGGTCACGAGCCATAAAATCGCCTGATCCATCTGCTATATCTATTTTGCTATTGGAGCCATCTATGAGTAATAACTTTTTTTTTTTTATCGGCAAAGAAAATCTTTATTGATGAAAGCAAGCAAATAAGATACAGAAAATCAATAAAGAGGAGCTTAGAGTTGGTGAGAAACCAACAAACAAAACAAGAACAAGAAAAGCAATAGATCAGCACAACCAAGAGAGCCATAGCAGACTGTAGATCCCCCACCTGAATGAAATCGCCAACTTGAAGGAAGTCTCAAAGATTAGGGAGCCACAGCATTCAGACCATGACTAGAAACCCAGACTACACCCAGACTACACCCTAGTTCCATATAACTACACCTCTGCCCTCCGCAACAAATATTTTCTGCAGGTTGCACACCACTCAGCACCAAAAACTGAACAAAACCAATCCAAACTAGCACTAAAGTTGAGAACAAAACTGCAGAAATTCATTACAGCACAACATATTAGTAACACACATAGAAGCAGCCAAATAAAGCAGCCAAAACAAAGAATTAGCCAATGAAGCAGCCAAAAACTAAAATTGAGCTCAACCAGAAAGAACCCATAAGCAGATAAGAAGCAACAGAAGGCTTTCAACAGACCATCAAAGATGCAACTGAACTTCACCTTACTGAGAGCATCAACCCTACATCACCAAACCTTAGCACTGCAGAACTTCACTGAGATGAATCAGTAGTCACCCAAACAACAAAGGAATTGTTCTACAGATCTATGTGTAACAGTTGGTTCCTATAGCTGAAGTCAACATCTAAAGTTCCTTTAGACTAATTGGAGCTCAAAGCAACAGACTACCACCCAATCTACACTAGATCTAAGAACTAAACTACAGAACAAATAACAAACACAATCTAACTGCAGAACAGATGCATTTAGACAAAGCATTGCAACCTAGCATCAACATCAAACCACACGAAAGTAGCCTAGCAGCACACCACCAAAACACCCCAAATTACAACCAGCAGAAGCAGAATGACTGTTACGAAGAATAGGCCTCCTCATAACTTCACTCACTCTTGCCACCTCCCAAACTAAATCTGGTGCGCTCTAGATTAAATATGAAATCATGAACTGAAAACATATGTTCCTTAAATACTTCCTTAAACCACACAACCATTTTTAACTTAATCAGATCTGTTATCCCATCCACACTTGGGATAACCTCCTGAAATAAGCATTCATTACAATGTTTCCATAGGGACCACATCACAACTAAAGGGATGGCATTCCACATCATCCTTTCCTTTTTGGTAAGACCCACCCTTGACCACCATTCAAGAATGTCCTCCACTGAAGCTAGCAGTGCACCTTGAACCTTCCACCATCTAAGCATTTCATACCACACTCTCCAAGCCACAGGGCATAAGAGAAGCACATGGATAAGAGACTCATCCCCAGATTTGCATAGACAGCATACTACAGATGTAGCAGCAGGCAGAACAGCAATCATGTGAAGAAACTCAGCCGTCCGTAGTTTTCCTTTCCAAGTGAGCCATCCAAAAAAATGAACTCTAGGTGGGACATGTTTAACCCAAATCCTCTTGCTTATTGGGCTGCAATTACTAAAACCATCAACCAAGAATTTATACATAGATTGAACTGAATACCTTCCAGATTCCAAAGCTTTCCAAACAAGTGCATCTTTTGAGTAACACCTAATAACAGGACCTGCCTCAATCTAACTTACCAATCTGATTACTTCCACTCTTTCCCAGTCAAACAGAGCCCTTCGAAACTGAAATGCCCATTTACCAACTTCCTCATTCCTGACCATCATAACAGATAGAGTCACTCTCTTATCAACTACCACCCTGTACAATAGTGGGAATGCATCTTCAAGGCACAAGTTTTCACACCACTTATCCATCCAAAACTTAATTCTATGGTCATTACCCACTTTCACCTTACAATTGTCCAGAAAAATACCCACCAGATTGCTACTCTGTTCAGACTGTAGTAGTATATCCTTCCCCATTATAGAACATCTGACATTAGAGCTTACTTGCAGGCTCCAATTCCCTTCCTCAATCCTATATTTACTGCTCAATACTCTCCTCCACAAAGCTTTATTTTCCACACCAAACCTCCACCACCATTTCAATAGAAGGCATTTGTTAACTTCCTTAACTCTCCTAACCCCCAAGCCCCCTTGGTCTACAAGTTTCGCCACTGCCTTCCATTTTACTACGTGAACCCTCCTCTTCAATTCAGATCCACCACACAGAAAAAGAAGCTTAAAGCTTGTCCAACTTTCTTGCAATCCCCTGAGGCAACTTAAACAATGACAGGTAATAAAGAGGCAGTGAGGAAAGAACATATTTGATTAAAATAAGTCTCCCGGCAAATGACAGAAGTTTCATTTTCCAACCAGCCAGTTTACTTCTGAATTTGTCTACTATAGGTCGCCAAGTTGCTTTCCTGCTCGGGTTAGCCCCCAGTGGTAAATCAAGGTACTGAAAAGGCAAACATTTAACTTCACAGTTCAGCACTGATGCATAACCAGACATTTCCTCAACCGGAATACCCACACCACTAATTACACTTTTATGGTAATTTATCTTCAGACCTGATATCATCTCAAAGCACCTCAGAATCTTCTTAACATTCCTTATCTCCATTGCATCAGCTTCACACAATAACAAAGAATCATCTGCAAACTAAAGGTGAGAAAGAACTAACCCATCAAAGCCAATCTTCACCCTGTTTATCAGCCCCAGATCCAAAGCTTTATTCATTAAAATGCTTAAACACTCTGCAACTATTATGAACAGAAATGGGGACAAGGAATCCCATTTTCTTAGCCCTCTCTGTGGACTGCCGTTAACAAGCACAGATATCCTAGCTGAGGTAATACATACCTTAATCCACTCCACCCATTTTCCCCCAAACCCAAAATTTACCAACATGGATAGCAAGAATTCCCAGTTCAGTGAGTCATAAGCTTTCTCAGAATCTAACTTAATAATCAAGCCTTTCTTTCTAGTCTTCTTCCAACTGTCAACAACCTTATTGGCCACCAAAACACCATCCAGAATGTTCCTCTCTCCAATAAAAGCTGATTGGTTTTCACTTACGATATGGGGAATCACTGCCTTCAGTCTTAAGGACAGAACCTTAGAAAGAATTTTATACATCGACCCAACCAAACTGATAGGTCTATAGTCAGCCAACCCCACTGGATTCTCCTTTTTAGGTACCAAAGTGATGAAAGAGCTGTTGATTCCTTTAACTAACTTACCATTCTTATGAAAATCGAATAAATAATTTAGCACATTAGACTTCATTACCTTCCACACTTTCTGAATGCAAGCCAAGTTAAAACCATCTGGACCTGGAGCCCTATTCCCATCACAGCCCTTAACAGCAGTCCATACCACTGCCTCAGAAAACTCTGCCTCCAATAGATCAAAACAAGGACTATCCCTCACTGACTTAAATGAACCTTCCAATACAGGCCTAAGCTGCCATTCCTCGGAATACTGCTTTCGAAAATAAGCTAGGACCTCTAGCTTAACTCTACATGGATCATCAACCACCACATCTCCAATAGTTAGAGAATTAATTTCATTTCTCCCCTGCCTACACTTAACTAACACATGAAAATATCTTGTGTTCTTATCACCCTTCAAATTCCAGTTAAGCCTTGATTTTTGGAGCCACAACCATTCCACCATTCTTGTTAAACAGCCAACTTCAACTCTTGCCACTCTTCTTCTTATTTTTTCTACCTCTTCAATCTCTCTATTCTATGCTAACAAATCAATCATATGAAGCTCATCCTCTGCCTTCTTCAACTTAGTAATTACATTACCGAACACTTCACTATTCCACTATTTAAGTGCTAATTTCAACTCTTTCAGTTTCTGGAATAACCTAAACCCAGCCCATCCCTCTACCACTTTTCCACAAAGGTAAGAATTTTGGATGTAAAATCCAAGCACTAACAAACCTAAAGGGCCTAGGGCCCCAATCTCTCTCATCTTACATTAACAGTAAAGGACTATGATCAAACATTACTCTAGGAAGCCCCCACAACTTCAAATTAAATGTTTCCACCCATTTTGGATCCACCAAAACCCTATCAATTCTGCTCAATTTCTCCCATTCCCTGGCATTACATGTAATAACCCGACCCTCGCATATGTTTTGGTATATTGTTAGTTCCTTATTCTGCGCTTTCAAATGCTTATTGTAAAATGTCAAGAGAAATTAAGTTTAAGCCCATAGATCTTATGATTTGAAACCTATATCTGTTTGGTAAGGAAAGTATCTGTCATGATTAAAATGTTTGGATCAGGAATTGAGAGCCTTAGAGGCTTGATAATCTGAAATTGATGTGACATTTGAGATCTGCATAATTTTTAAGCTATAATATGATTTTCTGTGAAATTTCAATTTGGAATGCTTAAACTGATTAAATTTTGTCTTTACTCACCTATATATATATATATAATTATGTTCCAACTTTGACTTAGAAGCCTCAATTTAAAAATACCTCTTGAGAGAAAAGATTAGATCAGAGGAAAGTTAGAGAGGTAGAAGGGAAATCTAGCAAGAGTGGAAGATTAGGTAAATTAAGAGGATCTATTGAGATTTTAAGGTCAAGGTATGTATTCTTTATTTTGCTAAGCTCTTGACAATTGATTGAGAAATTCTCTAAAATATTCAAGTTGAGGTTATAATGGAAATCAAGAGTGTGTTTGTATGTTCTTGTCTAATTGTGTTTGTGGTTGTATTGGTAATCCCAAGCTTGTGATAGGAAATCTTATATTGTTTTCCCTTTTGGAGGTTATTTACACACCTAGATGATGATCTATATATCTATGTAGGTAGTTGAGATCAAATATGATTTAATTATGGAGAGGGTGGGTTGTGCATGTGTAATTGGAAGTGGTGAACTTGATTACATTTTTGATGCATGTTATGGTGATATTGAATCATTATAATACACTAAATTTGCTTAGTTTGAGCCTTACCATAAGTGTACCAAGTGAGGGTTTTGTGGAATTTCGGATAGAAATTATGCAGAATCACCGCATGTGCGGGGGTCATGGCCACACGTGCGGGAGCACTGCTGCACGTGTGGGAAATGGTGAAATTTGGAGCTTGGCTACTGCTTAAAAAGCACATGTGGGGCATCACTACCGTACGTGTGGGACTAACCGCCGCATGTGCGGGGCTCACAGCCGCACGTGTGCCCATGCTGGAAAATCTCGCCCGCTCCGTTTTACGTTCTTGACCCTCTAATGTTGTTGAAATCTATATTTGATGTATTTTTGATATTTATAAATTCATTAAAGCAAAGCGAGTACGGAAATGATTTAACAAAGAAAAAGGAACTAATTGGCAAGGTGTGTATGTGTGCAGGACACACTCCGGGAGGGATTACTGCTCCGCCACAACACAGTGAGTAGTAGTACTATTGTAGTACACTTTATTTATAGCTAATGTTTGCCCTTAGCATTTTGTTAATTGCAAATTAACCGTGTTACTTATCCGAATGATTAAATGAATATGTGTAGTTCTGTATGATTCTAAAATTCTGTATGACTCTGAAACTAGTCTGATCTGATGATATCTGGGCCTATGGCCAATCTGTGACATCTGTCAGGCCTATGGCCAGTATGTGAAATCTGTCAAGGCTTACTGTTGTTCTGTATATCTGGGCTTAATGCCACTCTGTTTAATCTGGGCATAATGCCACTCTGTTTCATCTAGGCTTAATGCCACTTTGTTTAAAGACTGGGCCCAAGGCCGTTCTGGAAATAATTACAGCATCAGATTAATTACATGTCTTTTGCATTTATACACGCATTGATGTGCATTATAATTCAAGTTGATCATTGACTTATTAAAGTACTATTATTCGCTGAGATTGTCTCACTCTGTATTTTGTCTGATTCTGTAGGTAATAAATCTGGAGGTCAGTCTTAACCCCGATGCTCCTCTCTCTTTTGTCAACCCCTGTGTGTCCAGGCATTGGATGAAGCCTGCCCATTTTTGTGGAGTTTTGCTAAGTTTTTGGCTTGTACTCTGATTGTCTATAATATGTTGAAGTTTTCAATGTTTTTGTTATACGCCCAAATAAGGGGTGGGGTTTGTATATGTGTATGTAAATATTTACTATCTGATGTACTGTTTGTGATCCTGGCATGATAGCAGTCGCTCAATGAATGTAGCTTCTTTTTATTTCATGTTATTTTATAATATTTGATGCTTCCGTTCAAGCCCCATATGTTATGTATAATAGGTTAAGTGTCCATTTCTAAATAGGTCATGCCCAAACTTTTAGGGGCAAGTTTAGGGTGTGACATTACACCATGTGAACCTTCTTCCTAATAAGGGCAAATCATTTAGCTCACTTTTATCAACAAAGTCATTAAAACTTCATTAAAATCCCCCCCTACGTACCAGGGCTTAGCATACTCCTCCCTTAACTTGAGAAGGCACTCCCACAGTTTACCTCTTCAGCCCACTTCATTTGGTGCATACACATTAATCAAGACACAATCAAAAGAAAAGAATAAGGACCCGGAGAGAAGTACAAACCTTCTATTACAATAGCAACTTGACACCTGAAAAACTCCTTGATCCCATATGCATAATAGACCACCAGCAGAGCCCTCAGTATCAACAGTCATATATTCCATACTATCCCTAGCCCAAAGCTCTTTGATCTCCTTTTCTGACATGGAGGCCTTCTTTGTCTCTTCAAGAAGAACAATATCAATACCTCTATCTTTCAACATCCTCTTAATTTTACTCATTTTTTCCTTTCTCCCCAAACCTCTGTAAAGCTATGTTCACGTTTAAGTATTTTCCTATATGATATGACAAGAAATGATATGTTTTTCTGAAATACTATGTTTTGTATCAATGAATGATTGTCCATATATTGAAAAGTATTCGTGATGTCCTTAGCACATGACCCTTGCCCGAGGGTAACAATATCGTGGTCTATAAGCACAAGGCCCTTGCTCGAGGGTAATAATACCATGGTCTCATGGCCCTCGCACGGGGGTAACAATACAGTTGCTTAAGTATGTTATCTGTTCCCGGTACTAGAGGTTCCTTTATGGAACTAGTCAAGTATGACCCTTAATACTTTGTATCTGATCTGTTAGCGCTAATAGGTGTACCACATATGATCATCTATGAAATTGAATAAGTACATGTTTCTAAACTTTGAATAAGAATATGAATCTTCTAATCTGAACTTTGCTTTCCGAATTTGATATGGGACATCGTTCATTAAACCATTTACTTTGTCATTATTCACTAGGCTCCAGCTCACTATATTATTTATGTATGTAGGTGACCAAACGGGTGGCCAAGCTCACTGATGATCACCTGGAATTCAGTTTTTGGTTGGCCAACCTTTGTGCCTCCCGAGGAGGTTCTGGAAAAAGTCAAGTGGCCAAATTTTGTGAACATGATGCAAGTTTAATTATTTTCTTTTGTTTGTTTTAAGAAACGTCCTTTTGTGGCATTTGGTTGACGATGTAAGTTGGATATGTATATGACGTCATATGTGGGCACATGTATATAAGTTTGAAATTTTTGTCTCATGTATGTTGGCACAGCTCTATAGGCATTGCATTATATATATATATTTGCTTCCGTTAGCCACTTATATTTTGTTATTCTGTTCAGACGCCTTCGGTAATCCTATGATTTCTAGCCGGTTACGACACTAAACCTATAAGTGTGGGTTTGGGTCGTGATACAAGTATGCACCAGAGAGCATGATGAGCTACTACACGAAATCTCTACGAGATGGACTGCATTTAAGCAGTAGAACTACTAATTACAACATAGACTTGTGCTCCTGAACTGTCCAAACTGGACAATCCAAGAAGAGCTTCATCAAAGATGACTAGGTATCTCTAATGAAGATTCTTGGACAGGTCTACGGCTATCTATGGATGCATGAATAATTACTTGCTAAATTAACAACTGTCATGATTTTTGCATCCCGATGGTGCAACTTGAATCAGAACTATCAAGCATACTAGAAGCATTTCTAGCATGAAGCATATTAATGAAGAAACTAAAAGTTTCTACAATGCTCTTGATAGATTATGATATCGAGCTTTATCAAGATGACTAGGTATCTCTAATGAAGATTCTACAAGAATAACCAGATTATCGTAATTGTTCACAAAGTAAAAAATTCCATGATTGTAGTTGATAGCACATTACATGTGTCATGACCCGAGCCCACCCCCGCCTCCATGGGTTAAGGTCATAACCGGCCAGTAACCAAGAGATTACCTATGACCTCAGACCAAATTAGATATACTTCAACAGAGTTAAGCGGCCAAAACGGAAGCAACTTAAAACTTTTGTCCATAGAGTTGTACTTACATGGCACATCATGACATTTCACATATATTCATTAATAACCCACACCAAGGAAAGTTAACACGTAGCTTTACACAACAGGATCATTCAAGTCATGGTCAGTCAATCAAAAGCTTATATACAACCGTAAACCAAAGTTCTCGCCAACATAACAGAATATAACAAAAGAACAAAAGGGCGAAAACAAGTCTCGTGCGTGACACGTATGTGCTGACTCCTCAAAACTTGACTATTTCACACCTGCTTCACTAGGGCTGGGTTTGGATATTGCTTGGCTCACCTACAATAACATGAATGAGAGTGAGCAAAACCCCAGTGAATAATATCAAGCGGAAAAGGTACATGAATGGTATTTAGAATAAAATACATCAGACGGCCTTGGGCCCAATTCATATTTCTATCTAATATATCAAATGACTAGCGATCCAAACATATCAAACGGCCTTATGCCCAATTCATTCATGTCAAACGGCCTTTGTCTCAATCGTTCATGTCTGACGGCCTTTGGCCCAATTACTCATGTCCAACGGCCTTCGGCCTATTCATTCATGTCAAACGGCCTTTGGCCTAATCATTCATGTCTGATGGCCTTTGGCGCAATCATTCATATCTGACGGCCTTTGGCCCAATCATTCATATCCGATGGCCTTTGGCCCAATCATTCATATCCAACGGCCTTCGGCCCAACCAATTATGACAAATGGCCTTTGGCCCAATCGTATAGTATAACAAATATTTGTCTACAATTCAAACAAACTTATGAACTCAAATAGGAGCAAGTAATTGGGCAAATAACATACTTTAAAATATCTTTACTAAGATATTACTCACAATAATCTGCCGGATGGTTTGCCCTTGGGCTTGACCCTGCACATTTCATGAACATAATGGGTCATAAACGATTCAATCCGTTCTTAATTCATACATCCCTCTTAGGCTTCTTTCTTATTCTTTTAACTCATTTATAATTCTTAATATATGCCTAAGAGTACTTAGAAATGAAAGAGAACAGAAAATGAAACACAAAACATCTTTACAAAGTTTCTGAAACAAGGCTCCCCGCTCAAGCGTGGATTTCGCCGCTCGAGCGGACCCCCATGGTCTGTAAAAGTACTGGTTGCCTTACATTCACGCTCAAGCGCAACTTCGGATGCTCGAGCTGAATGTCAAACATGTGCCTTGGACGCTCGAGCGTGATTCTCCACGCTTGAGCGGACGACAATGTTTGCAAAACTACTGGGAGCTAGCATTTCACGCTCAAGTGGCCATTATCCCGCTCGAGCGGACATGCCGAATTCTGGGTTTTCCAGAATTCTATTTGAGGCTCAAACTTGCATTCAAACTGATATATCTTGCATTTTATGACCCATAGTTCTCATATACATCTACAAACATGATACAAACACCAATTCATCACATTATGAAGCTCAAATCTCATGAATTAATTACATGCATGCCCCAAAGTACACTAAACTTATTTCCAAGATAACAAATTCATGTATTCAAAACTCATACCTCTACGAATTGTATTTGCATGTGGGATACAACTCCTATTTCCAACTTAAATGATGTAGATGATGATCAAAGGCATGAATTGACATCAAATTCTTCATGGATCATATGTATCATGCTCAATTATACAAATTCATGGCAATTATGCACATACATGTACATACAAGCTCCATATTCATCAATTACATTTCGAATTATATTCTCAATTGTCATCTAACTTTGAATCCACAAAATTACAAACTCAAACTTTTGAATTTATGCTCAATTACTCACCTATGAGCTCTAATCTTGCAAGTTACAGTTGATTCTTGAGATAGTCTTCCAAATTCACAAACTTTGAGCCAAAATGCACAATCTTCCCTCTTCCTCTCTCTAAAACCGGCCTTCTCTCTCTCTCTAGAGTGATTTTCAGATTTTGAGTCTAAGAGGAGTGAAGTTAAGTGTAATATGGCCCTTTTTATATGTTTGCCTAATCAAATTTGATTAAGGCTAAATAATTGAGCTCAATTAATCGTTCTAAATCTAATTATTTCGTTCCGAATCAATTTCCAATTAAATTTCACCATAAGCTATAAAAATTACGCCAATCACAATGGCATAGTCAATTTCGGTTTATGACGCCTCTAAGGCCTTCAATTTAAATCCTAAAGCAGAAAATCAAATAGATTTTCCTACGGTAAATAGATAGAAATTCAAAACCACATATAATCATATAAATAGCACTCAAAATCATATTAAACACATAATCACAATCATAATTAAGATCAATTAGCATAATACAGAACATGGTTATCACAGTCTTCCCTCTTTTAGAAAGTTTGGTCCTCCAAACTTATTTTACCTTTGTCGGAAAACAAATGTGGATAGCATGGTCGCATTTCATCTTCTTTTTTCCATGTAGCGTCTGTCCCATAGTGTTCTTTCCATTCCACTTTCACCATCGGGATGGACTTGCTTCTCAACTATTTCACTTGCCGGTCAATGATTCGTTCCGGCCATTCTGCGTATTCCATATTTTCATCAACAGCTATCCGGTGATAATCAATTACATGAAACGGAACCCAAAGATAACCCCTCAACATCGACACATGAAACACATTATGGAATTTGCTCGAATCCCGGTGGCAAAGCAACTCTATAAGCAACTAGACCAAGTTTTTCCAAGATCTGAAATGGCCCAATGTAACGAGGTGGCGATTTTCCTTTCTTACCAAATCTTACTTGGCCTTTCATTGGGGTCACGCGAATAAACACATGGTCACCAACCTCATACTCAAGAGGTCTTCTTCGAACATCTGCATAGTTCTTTTGCTAACTCTAAGCTGTCTTGAGTCTTTGCTGAATAGTTTTGATCTTCTCAGAAGTATCTTGTACAATTTAGGCCCCAGTATAGCCCTATCCCTGGCTTCTGTCTAACAAATTGGTGATCTACACCGTCTACCATACAAAGCCTTGTATGGTGCCATACCGATGCTGAGTGAAAGCTGTTATTGTATACAAACTCTGCTAGTGGCAAATAATCTTCCCAACTCCCTTGAAAATCTAAAGCACACATTTTGAGCATGTCTTCTAAAGTTTGTATGGTTCGTTCTGATTGCCCATCTGTCTGTGGATAGAATGCAGTACTGAATCTCAATTCTGTCCCCATTGCTTTTTGTAAGCTTCTCCACAATTTGGATACAAATTTTGGATCTCTATCCAACACAATAGATACCAGAACTCCGTGTAAACGGACAATCTCATCAACATATATAGTAGATAGTCTATATGCATCAAATGTAGTTTTTGTGCAGATTTAGTCAGTCTATCAACTACAACCCATATAGCATCCATACCTCGAGGAGTTCGAGGTCGACCAACGACAAAGTCCATAGTCACATGTTCCCACTTCCATTCAGGAATAGTTAGAATTTGAAGTAGACCGCCTAGTTTTTGGTGTTTCAGCCTTAACTTGTTGACATTGAAGGCACTTGGCACATACTCTGCAATCTCTTTCTTCAATTTGGGCCACCAATAGCTTTGTTTCAAATCCCGATACATTTTGTTATTACCCAGATGCATAGCAAACACTGATTTATGGGCTTTATCTAGAATTTTCTTCTTTAGTTCTGGAACATCTGGGACACACATTCGGTTTCGAAACCTCAACACTTCGCTTTTCAATGCTGAACTCTGCTTTCGGACTTGTCTCAAATCCATCGATCACTTTCTTGAGGAATTCATCATCTTTTGTCTCTGTTTAATCTCATCAATGATGGCTGGTTCGACTAAAATGGCAGCTATCAATCCGCCCCGTTCACACAATACCACTTCAATCTCGGACTTCTCGAAATCTTGCAAGATCTCTTTCTGTTCAATAAGCAAACAAGCCATATTCCGCATTGATTTTCTGCTCAAGGCATCAGCAACTGTATTGGTTTTCCCAGGGTGATATTGAATCTTAAGATCGTAATCTTTTAACAATTCAAGCCATCTCCTATGTCGCATATTTAGCTCTTTCTGTGTAAAGAAGTACTTCAGACTTTTGTGATCCATGTAGACTTCACGTTTTTGCCCCATATAAGTAATGCCGCCAGATTTTCAAAGCAAATACAACTGCGACCAATTCTAAATCATGTGTTTGGGTGGTTTTTCTCATGTGGTCTCAGCTGCTGAGAGACGTAGGCAATTACTCTTCTATTCTGCATTAGTACACAACCCAAACCTTTATAAGATGCATCATTGAAAATCACAAAGTTTTTCGTACCTGATGGTAGTGTCAAAACTGGTGCAGTGGTCAGTCTCATTTTCAGTTCATGAAAGGCAGTTTCCATTTCATCATTCCATTCAAACGGTTGCCCTTTGCGTGTCAGTTGGGTAAGAGGCACAACTATTTTCGAAAAACTCTCTCTTGCCTCACGGTATCTTTTGGGGTAATAGATCTCATAATATTTCCCGATTTTTGGAAATTGATGCAGAGGAGCTAGCAGCTAACTGTAGCACGTCCGCGGGGGACCTCGCTACAGTTCGGACTCCCCTTTTGTTTGTTGCGGTTCTTAATCTGAACCAAAGAGTCCAACTCTGGCAAATCGTTTTGAGAAAAACAGATTTTTGAAAAGAAGTGCCAAACATGGACTGCTTTGCCAGATACAGAGTCGCCACCTAAATATTTTTTTTAATGGGAAATTTAGGGAAACCCTGACTCGGTGCCAAAGGCACGTGTCCGTCATCACCAAAGTGGTCTTGGCTCGGGAAGCTTGGGTACGATCGGGGAAGGTCAGCTATGAGCACCCCCCTTTCGCCCGGTCCGAAGACCGGCCTCTACTAACCATGATATCCGCTTTTGAAAACATTACATGTTCTTATTCCGGTTATTAGCCTAGAATTACTATGTTATGCGCACAGCAAACAAGTATAGACTAGATTGCCCTAATTTGGAAATAAACATTGCATATCCGTTGTTTGGAAACGCTTTGGAATTTGCTACTCGCAAGTAGGCTAAAATACGGATTTCAACGAGTTTTTCCAACTCAAACAATCTAACCTCCACCCACAGGCATTCAAACAGTTTATCTCACATAAGCACTTAGCTGCATGGTAAGCATACTGTTATGTTAACATTCACACGCATGCGATATGCTAAAACATAAATACTTACATCGTACTCCACGCCAAAACAACAATAAACTGTTAGCAAACATGCATGGTTTAGTTCATGTTAGAATGACTAATGCATCACAGCAAGGATGTAATTTAGAGTAGGTCTCGGCTAACCCTAAACATGGCATGTGAGGTGCAATCAAATAACACGTATTCAATTTGGATTTGAAAATACAATGCAGTTTGTATGATGTACCGAGCCCGGTGCATGTAAACAGATGCATGGATGCACGCATGCATAGCATAAGTATGCTAAAATAAACGTGCCCTAATCTACCATCAAAGTAGGTAAATAAAAGGGAGAAAGAAGTGGGGGTTGGAAGACATACACACCACTCACCCACACTTATTACAGACTTGCCCTCGCTCGGAGGGACCAAAAGAATAATACAGATAATTAACTACGCAAGCTAATTAAATATTACAAACCCATTAAATTAATCAAATAAATTAATTAATCTAATTAAAGCAGTAAACTGCCCCGAGATGAGGGCCGGATGCAACGCATGCTCGAGACTCGCTCGGAATCGCACTGCCATGCCTAGTCTGCCTCTGTTTTCCCTGCTCTTCCCTTCTGAAAGCAGCCAAAGTCTCATAACTACTTCTTTGGATACTGGGGGACATCACCGGCTGAGTAGGACTTCCACCGGCAGTAGAATGAGCTCATCGGCACTGAATTCATCCATCGGCCATCCATAGACTGCCGGTCGGCACTAAATACTGCCGGCCGGCACTTAATGTCTGCAGAACCTGCAACTCACAGCAGCAGAGGGCAAAAACTTGCATGGCAATGTAATTCCAACAATGTATGCACCAATCATGCCCCTTATCATATTTGCGACTCAAAGGGGCATGTGCCTCGATTCTCGGGCCACCAATCACGCATTTCCATGCATGATGGCCCAAAGAACCAAATGTGCACTTTCAATTTCAAATGCATGCAAACCATATAAACAAACAAGGGTGCCTAACCTCTATCATGTTTATCTCAAGAGGTCTAGCATGCATGTCAATGCAATGAAATCCTAAGCATGTTGGCTAGCATGCAATATGG
The DNA here is from genome assembly GCA_036172215.1 of Camellia granthamiana. Classification (NCBI taxonomy): domain Eukaryota; kingdom Viridiplantae; phylum Streptophyta; class Magnoliopsida; order Ericales; family Theaceae; genus Camellia; species Camellia granthamiana. The sequence goes on along the minus strand of CM069905.1, from coordinate 45,247,874 downwards.
ACAATGCATGTGAAAACAAAGCCAAAAGGCTACTTAGATGGCATCTAAGAGGCTTGAAACCAAAGGCATGTACAATGACCAAAACATGGAGCATTCAATACATACTTTTAAAGCATTAAAGAGGCAACTAAGGCAAGCATACAAGCACACCAAAGGGACTGAAATGACATGCTAGATGGTTCCAAACCATCAAAATGAGGTAAGCAACACATGCTACACATGCATGCTCAAAGGCTAGCAAGCCTAAAATGCAAAGGGGCTATATAATGCATGCCAAGATCAACCCAAATGACTATGGACAGAGCTAAAACATGTCAAAATAAGCACAAAACATTCATAAGTCTAAGCCTAAAGCATGCTCAAATTAGGGCTAACAACCTAAGGCATGTTAAGGAAATACAAGGCATTACATGGCAACTATGCTAAACATGCCTAAGGGACCAAAACCAACACATAGCAATGTTAAATCATGATATCCTAAGCATGAATAACAGTCCATACATGCTCAACACACACTCAAGCACAATGCTCCCTCAAGAGGCAAAACTTGCCCTTTTCAAGGACATCAAGGAGAGGGGGTAGCCCTCTCCTTCTTAGGACTTTAAGGCATCATTTTCACCACTGAAATCCCTCAAGATTTCAGTGGTGAAGAGACCCAAACACCAAAATCCCGGATCTCAACAAAATAGCACAAAAATGGGCCTTTTCAAGGCCTAAGGGTGGTCAAACCTCCCCAAAGCACAAAACACTCTTAATAAACAATAAAGAGGGCTAAAAAATAGAACTTTTATGTGTTAAAGACTAAGCACAAAAAACAGTTCAAAGATAGGTAAAAACAAGGTGCAAGAAAGGGGTAAAAAGGGGTAGTTTTGTTACCCTTGAAGACCTCTTCAACAATGTTGGTGTTGTTGCTTTCCTTTGCTTGAATCCAACTCCAAGGCACCAAGAACAAACCTCTGGACCCTCAAAAACCTAGAGAAGGTGAAACACTAGGTGCTTGTGTGCAAAAGTATGGACTAAAGCACCTAGTGTACAAAATGAGTAAGGAAAAGAGAGATAGGATAGATATAGGATTTCTAACCTAAAACCAGAGCCTCTCCTCTATCTTTTCTCTCTAACCCTCCAATTTTTCTAACCCTTGAGCCAAGAGAAGAAGCCCTTCTCTTATAGGCAACAAAGCTTACAAGCTAAGTAAACCAAAGGCTCATCCCCTCCATACACGTGTATGGAGGGGAAGCAAAAGCTAAACAGCTGTCTAAAAATATCTCATAAAGCAACTGTACAGTGGTCGGCAGGGCAAATTTGTCATTTTGCCCAAAAAGAGTGCCGACCGGCACAATACAGTGCCGGTGGCAACAACAACCAGCCGGTGGCCTCTAGCCACAGCTGGTGGTGTGTGGGGATGCCTCACAAGGCATTCCCTGCCCCTCAAAGGCAAAACACAGGTGTTTGGTGCAAAACCAGACACAAAACGGTCAAGTTCGGAGGTCCTGAGGCAAGGCGCGTAGCCGAGAACTCCAGGAACTCCAAACGAACACAAACATGGATAATCACCGAGTGTTCCAACGGTGACGTCCAAGTCTTGAGGACGGTCAAAAATGGGGTGTCTACAGTTGCCCCTCTTTGACAGAACTCGTAAGTCATAACAATGACGGGAGTGAATGTCAAAGCCCAGAGACGACCCATTTTTGACCAGGCCGAAGACTTAGACAAACATACAAAGCGCAAGTGGTTGAACCCGCAGGCTGCCTACGTATCCCTTAAGGAATCAAACCAGCATAGTTCAGGCGGGAGGCACACATGCCACAGATAAGATATGCGCCCGTAGGCAGGGGCAAAATGCAACTGAAAATGCAAGAAGCCGAGCATAACTTATGATCATGCAAAGAAAGCTGTAACGAAGCACACATGCGACAGTTTTAAGCTAGCAAACTCCAAACTACACAATAATGCAGAAAGGGTGTAAGAGAATTATGGAATTCTCGATACATCTCACTCGGAGGATACAATACCTGTCCGGCTCGTCTGGTCGTGCCAGCTTCAAATGAACCGTACATACAATATCGTGCCTGAAAATAAAACAAACTCAACAGGTATGATATTGTTAGCAACATGCATGACAATGCAAACGAGGCACACATGCCAACGCTAATGAGATACAAATGAGGCACGCATACCCCATGGGGATTGAGATGACATGCAAATGAGGCACGCATACCACAAATGTGAAATGAAATATAAATGAGGCACGCATACCTCATTAAGATGAAATGAAAAATGAGGCACGTGAGGTAGCACACCTCACGTGGATCAAAGTGAAATGCAAAATGATGCACGTGAGGTAGCACACCTCACGTGGATCAAGATGAAATGAACATGAGGCACACATACCTCATGAATGCAAAAAAGATGCAAAATGATGCACGTGAGGTAGCACACCTCACGTGGATCAAGATGGAATGAAAAAATGAAATGCAAAATGATGCACGTGAGGTAGCACACCTCACGTGGATCATGATGAAATGCAAAATGATGTGCAAAATGATGCACGTGAGGTAGCACACCTCACGTGGATCAAGATGAAATGTAAAAATGAAATGCAAAATGATGCAAAATGATGCACGTGAGGTAGCACACCTCACGTGGATCAAGATGGAATGAAAAAATGAAATGCAAAATGATGCACATGAGGTAGCACACCTCACGTGGATCAAGATGAAATGTAAAAACGAAATGCAAAATGATGCAAAATGATGCACGTGAGGTAGCACACCTCACATGGATCAAGATGGAATGAAAAAATGAAATGCAAAATGATGCACGTGAGGTAGCACACCTCACGTGGATCATGATGAAATGCAAAATGAAGTGCAAAATGATGCAAAATGATGCACGTGAGGTAGCACACCTCACGTGGATCAAAATGAAATGCAAATGAAGCACGTGAGGTAGCACACCTCACGTGGATCAAGATGAAATGCAAAATGAAACACGTGAGGTAGCACACCTCACGTGGATCAACATGAAATGCAAATGAAGCACGTGAGGTAGCACACCTCACGTGGATCAAGATGAAATGCAAAATGAAACACGTGAGGTAGCACACCTCACGTGGATCAAAATGAAATGCAAAAATGAAGCACGTGAGGTAGCACACCTTACGTGGATCAAAGTGAAATGCAAAGGAAGCACGTGAGGTAGCACACCTCACGTGGATCAAGATGAAATGCAAAATGAAACACGTGAGGTAGCACACCTCACGTGGATCAACATGAAATGCAAATGAAGCACGTGAGGTAGCACACCTCACGTGGATCAAGATGAAATGCAAAATGAAACACGTGAGGTAGCACACCTCACGTGGATCAAAATGAAATGCAAAAATGAAGCACGTGAGGTAGCACACCTCACGTGGATCAAAGTGAAATGCAAATGAAGCACGTGAGGTAGCACACCTCACGTGGATCAAAATGAAATGCAAAATGAAACACGTGAGGTAGCACACCTCACGTGGATCAAAGTGAAATGCAAATGAAGCACGTGAGGTAGCACACCTCACGTGGATCAAAATGAAATGCAAAATCAAACACGTGAGGTAGCACACCTCACGTGGATCAAAATGAAATGCCAAAAATGAAGCACGTGAGATAGCACACCTCACGTGGATCAAAGTGAAATGCAAAATGAAGCATGTGAGGTAGCACACCTCACGTGGATCGAGATGAAATGCAAATGAAGCACGTGAGGTAGCACACCTCACGTGAGGTAGCACACCTCACGTGGATCAAAATGAAATGCAAAAATGAAATGCAAAATGATGCACGTGAGGTAGCACACCTCACGTGGATCAAGATGGAATGAAAAATGAAATGCAAAATGATGCATGTGAGGTAGCACACCTCACGTGGATCATGATGAAATGCAAAATGAAGCATGTGAGGTAGCACACCTCACGTGGATCAAAGTGAAATACAAATGAAGCACGTGAGGTAGCACACCTCACGTGGATCAAGATGAAATGCAAAATGAAACACGTGAGGTAGCACACCTCACGTGGATCAAAATGAAATGCAAAAATGAAGCAGAATGATGCACGTGAGGTAGCACACCTCACGTGGATCAAAGTGAAATGCAAAATGAAGCACGTGAGGTAGCACACCTCACGTGGTTCAAAGTGAAATGCAAAATGAAGCACGTGAGGTAGCACACTTCACGTGGATCAAAGTGAAATGCAAATGAAGCACGTGAGGTAGCACACCTCCGTGGATCAAGATGAAATGCAAAATGAAACACGTGAGGTAGCACACCTCACGTGGATCAAAATGAAATGCAAAAATGAAGCACGTGAGGTAGCACACCTCACGTGGACCAAAGTGAAATGCAAATGAAGCACGTGAGGTAGCACACCTCACGTGGGTCAAAATGAATTGCGAAAAATGAAGCACGTGAGGTAGCACACCTCACGTGGATCAAAGTGAAATGCAAAATGAAGCACGTGAGGTAGCACACCTCACGTGGATCAAAATGAAATGCAAATGAAGCACGTGAGGTAGCACACCTCACGTGGATCAAGATGAAATGCAAAATGAAACACGTGAGGTAGCACACCTCACGTGGATCAAAATGAAATGCAAAAAATGAAATGCAAAATGAGGCACGCATACCTCATTTGATGGAAAATGAAATGCAAAACGAGGCACACGTACCTCGAGATGCAATGAAATGCAAAATGAGGCACGCATACCTCAATGATGGAAAATGAAATGCAAAAACGAGGCACACGTACCTCGAGATGCAATGAAATGCAAAATGAGGCACGCATACCTCAATGATGGAAAATGAAATGCAAAAACGAGGCACACGTACCTCGAGATGCAATGAAATGCACAATGAGGCACGCATACCTCATTGATGGAAAATGAAAGTGCAAGTATGACACGCATGCCATACGGAATGTAATACAACGCAAGTGTGACAGGCATGCCGCACAGAAATGCAAAACAGTGCAAGTGTGACACGCATGCCACACAGAAATGCAAAATGGTGCAAGTCACAAGGGACGTGCAAAACGGCGCGATGCGACGCACCGGGCAATGTGATGAATGCAAGCAACGCACACGGGACAACTTTTGAATCTTATAAAAGACAAAAGGATACAAAAGGATACAATCTTTGCTTGAATTTGAGTGTTACGCACAGTAGACACGGTCCGAAGTCAAAACGGAGGCCGGTTGAGCATCGGGGGTGCATTTTCTTGCACTTTCTTGCGCTATGAAGACCAACAACTACTCACGTAGCCTAAACAAGGCTGTGGGAACATCACCGGTTGGAAGAGGAGGCCACCGGCTGGCCACCGGCTGCAGAAAAGGTTCACTGGCACAATATTGTGCCGACCGGCACAAAATAGTGCCGACCGGCCAAAAATGCCTAATCGGAGGCAGTTTTGCCATTTTGTTCCGGGTCTTATAAAATAGGGTTCCATGCCCTATTCCCTCACTTCTCCACCACCGAAAATACTTGCCCTCTCTCTCTAGAGCATTTTTCTCTCCTCATTTCGCCATTTCTTTGTGTTTTCACGCCATTTTCGTCATTCGATTCGCGAAGTTCATCGCATTTTGCATATTTTCAACCGAACAAATCTTTGTTTCGGTGCCTCTTTTGCTATTTCCGCTTTTTCGGGACTTGTTCCCCTCGATTTCCTCTTCACTTCCGTGCCTTTTCATCTTCCGGCCTTTCCGGCCATTTTCGGCCCGCTCGGGGTTGACTTTTTCGGTTGACCATTCACATTCCGGCTTTTCCGGCCATTTTCTCACCACCATTGCCATGGCTGACGATGTTCCACACGTCGGGACTCCCCCGGATCACGAGATGGATCCCGAGGTCGAGCTCCTCCCATTGAGCGAGCGTCCTTTCGACCCGGCGACCTACCGCCCGGCGATCCATGTCCTACCTCCGGATGGTCTTCGCCACTTCCGCGGTTTCGACAGGGCTCTGGACCCGGAGCTTCTCCTGCGCGAGCCGACCTCTCACCTATCCTTCGGTGCTTCTGAGGTAACATTTTTTCTGTTTTATTTTCTGCAATGTAGAACAGTTAACTGCCATGGCTAATTACATCCTTTAACTGCTTAGCTCTGATATGCTGTACACTGTAGTTGATCGCAATCATACTTGCAACTGATATCTGTTTGAGACGGACACATGCACCCACGTTGCACTAGCCTTAACCACCCAAACACACAGTACACACCGTACTTCACTGCAAATCTACCGACACCCGACACTTATTTGAATCTGAAAACATGTTGTATGCTGTATTTAAACTGAACCACACAAAACACGCTGACGCATCATACGTTGTAATTCACCGAAACATACCGGCACCCGGCATCTATTTGAATTTTGAAAAGCACGCACACATGCTATGTTTATACTGACCCCCATAGGAGCACTGACACATCACAGGCCGTAGTCCACCGTAGTACACTGAAACCTGATATCTGCTTGGACCTGAAAAATGTGCACACGTGCACGATGTTTACACTGCACTTACTCAAAACACGCTGACGCATCACACACTGTAGTCCACCGTAGGCGCACCGGCACCCGGTATCTGTTTGAATCTGAAAAACTTGCACGCATGCTAGATTTGTACCGACTTTAACATGTTTCCTTAGAACTGTACATTTCATATTGCTTCGCAACTATTTGTTTGAAAACAGGGAGACTCCCATACCATCCGCGGGTATGGGAACGTCGCTGCTCGAGATTGGTACGCGGAGCTTCCCGAGGTGGTTCGACGCATCGTGGACCATGCCGGCTTCGGCGCTTTCTACAGGGGGCTGACCCGACTTACTGCCTGCAGGCCTCTTCTCGCTGCCCTGGCAGAGAGGTGGTGGGACACCACCGATTCATTCCACCTATCCGTGGCGGGAGACATGACGATGACTCCCTACGACTTCTCGATGCTGATAGACATCGGGGTGGGGGGTGATCCGATCCCCTTTGACACCGATATGGACGAGTGGACCACCGCTCAGATCTATTTGCTTGGCGAGGTGCCACCTCTTGCTCGTCCAGGCTTTGTCCGCTACTCCTGGTTCGAGGTGCAGTTCAGAGTGCAGCCTGCGTTGGTGGCGGCGGCTCCGATGACCGAGGCGGCCGTAGAGCAGTACGCGCGCGGCTTTTTGATGTTTTTGCTAGGGACCACCCTCTTCGCCGACCGGGCGAACACCGTGCCTCTCTGCCTACTCAGCGCACTGGTGGACGTCCAACACATCTTGCATTATGACTAGGGTGGCGCCGCTCTGGCCACTCTTTACGGGTACATGAGCTCGGTCTCCCGTGGCAGCGGGCAGTTGCTCGGAGGCTACTGGCGAGCTTGGGAGGTACGTCTTCTCCTCCGCTTTACATTTCTGCTCTATACTTTCTGTATTCTGCACACTGCACACACTGTAGTCTGCTTTACACTTGCTGTATACTGTACACACGGCACACACATATTCTGCTTTACACTGACTGTACATTGCTCACACTGTACACTCTGCAAAATACACTGCACAACACACGGCTCTGCTATTTCTGCTTTACTCTATATTCTGCTTTATCTGATAAATGTACTGGTATTCACCTTGCAGTTGTGGGTTTATGCCTACTTCCCCAGACTGGAGCCGGTGCCAGAGACGGAGACTCCTCTAGTCGTTCCCTTCTCGCGCCGCTACAATGGGAGGTGCACTCGGCGGCCCCGCGACACATTCAGCTTTTTCCGCCGCTATTTCGACACCATCACCCCTGCCGAGGTATGTTTTTACTTACAGTTCATTTAAGCTTCGCTTTTCCGCTGTATATTTGCAATACCAGTAGATAACCAACTGTATTTCAATTTCAGATCACCTGGCAGCCTTGGGCTGCTCTGCCAGCGGTGATGCGGGATCGGTTTGCTGGTGCCATTGAGACCTCGCGTTACCGGATTTTGCTGGAGGGCCCGGTCTATCGGGCTTGGTACCTGGGCGAGCGCTTCTTGTGCCAGACCCTAGGCTTACCTGAGCAGATAGTCCCGGTGCACCCTCCTGAGCACATGCGGGATACCGAGCGTTTCACCGCTGAGCAGATGGCGGACTACACCATCGGCTGGGAGGCGAGTGGCTATAGAGGCGAGGGCGATTACTCGGAGTACGTCCAGGCCTTCATTATGCGACCTCTGAGCGGTGGTCGCCGAGCAGAGAGAGAGAGAGACCAGCGGCGCCAGCGGCTGGAGCAGGAGCTGGAGGAGGAGCGCCGAGGAGGGCTCGAGTCCGCGGCAGGGGCGGAGTTCAGAGAGGACGGGAGGCCAGTTAGCCCGCTCTACCTACTTCATTGACTTTCCGAGGGCAGGGTGGGGCGACCTATCAGATCCCCTTCGCCCCCCCCACCGGCTGACCATGAGTTCGTCGGTGTCCCCGACTTGCCTCCGGTATGTATTACTGCATTTCTGTACAGTCATTTCATTTCAGTTTATTTGATATTCCACGGAATACTGATGCATCTTATTCCCTTGCAGGCGTCTTCTGGATACACCCGGCAATTACTGGAGATGAATGCCTCCATGACGGGGATGTTGCAGCGGACCTTCGACCTTTTAGCCTTTTACAGCATTCCGGTATGTTCTTTCTGACTGCAGCCTCAAATCATACACAAACTGCTTTACATAATCCGATGCACAACACCACATCTGATACATTGTTCACGGCATGCATATACTGTACTCATACACTGCATTCTGCACTGATAAACTGCTCACGACACCCATACACTGCACTCATACATTGCATTCTGCACTGATTCACTGCTCACGGCACGCATACACTGTACTCATACACTGCATTCTGCACTGGCAAACTGCTCACGGCACCCATACACTGTACTCATACATTGCATTCTGCACTGACAAACTGCTCACGGCATGCATACACTGTACTCATACATTGCATTCTGCACTGACAAACTGCTCACGGCGTGTACTGATGCATCTGCCTTTCATGCTTTTTCAGCCTCCCTTCCAGATTCCTCCGGTGGGCGGCGCTCCAGCTGGACCTCCCGTTTCTACTCGGGATGGCAGGATATATCCCCATACCAGAGGGGGGCGCACTTACGTCGGGAGCAGCTCACAGGCTCCAGTTCCAGACGACGAGTCTGAGGCAGAGACGGAGGCGGAGGCGGAGTCGTCGGAGGAGGAGACCAGGGACAGCTCGGGCTCAGGCTCAGATAGCGATGCTCCTGATGATGCTCCTGGGCTTCTGCCCAGGAAGAGGGCGAGGACGAATCCTTAGGCGCGAGGCCATCGATGCTGTTGCAGATTTTTTTTGCTGCTTTTCTTTTCTTCTCTTTTCTTTTGGTAGTTAGATTACCTTGTACTGCCACGAGCAGATTTTTGTTTCCAAAACTATGTACTTGAAAGGATGATATGAAATGGAACAAACTTTTTGTCTGAAAAAGTGTTACATTTGTATATATCTGCATATTTCATACTTTGCACTGCATTGCATCATGTTACACCTCAAATGTAAATGAAAATGATTTGTTGTCTGAAAATTGAGCACTTGCACTGTAATAATCAGATAACCAACCAACTAACAGCAATACAACACATACGAATCACTGCTCAAACTGGACACAGCGCCCACACTCTGTTGGGGACTAATCTGCTGGGGATTGATCTGCATACAGCCCATAACACAGCACTCGGTTCATTCTGCACACGGCAAAACCTTGAACAAACAGCCCCAATCTGACAAGACGGACCACGAAAGCTGAAACAGTTACAGTTGAAACACACTCGGATGTCCCAAATTGTCCCTTTTCTTCTCCTGCCTCGCACAAATGTAGAGAATGGCACAGCATTCTGAGCACAAGCGCCCTTTTTGAAGTAAGGAAGGGTTTCACGACCGGGGTATCGAGCCTACCACAGTACACGACGCGACTGACTCAAACAAAGAAACAAAAGGCACACGACCTGACATGACGAGACATGCTCGGAAAAGACTGGAAGCCAAAAGCAAGACCGACAAATCAAAAGACACGACACACGAACGTGTTTACAAAAGACCTCAGATCTCGAGGAGCCAGTTCCTCCGGGTATTATTCCCACCCTTTCTGATTTGTGATACTCATATCACTCGGCCCTCAAGCTCGGTTTTTCTCACAAAACCTTTCTCCTTACTTTTCTCTCAACTTACTCCTCTCTATTCTTTATTCTCTCATTTTTCAATCCCTCCCCAGGCATGGTTGACGGGTAAATGAGAGGTTGCGGGTTCATGCCCAATACAGCTAGCTCGCAGCCACTTCTTCTGGTAGATAGGGTGCCTCTCGGGCAAGTGTGTTAGCAGGGGAAGGACAGAAGACCTGACTCAACTGTGCCCCTAGTTCGTCACTTTGACCATTTTTTTTTCTATTTTCTTCCTAAAACAGTTTTGACCAAAAGTGAGGGTCGGATTAACACACTTGTTCAGTTTTTGATTTGAAAATCATGCAAATCAGGCCTTGAGCACTGAAAATTCTCCTTTTTTGGGTCCAAGAAAATGGTCCGGTTTTGGAAAATGAAATAGTTTTCGAGAAAATAGTCAACTTCAGTAAAAATTTTCAAAAACTATCTTTGCAAACAATCAATGCTCAACGAGCACGAACTCACCCTCGAGATGCGCAACCTCGGATCGGAGGCAATGGAAAATTGCCCCTTGCTTGAAGGAGGGGCAAGGCAACGGAAAGTTGCCCCTAGTTTGGACGGCAACTTAGGGCAACTTATGACAATGCATGGCAACGGAAAGTTGCCCCTTGTTTGGATGATGCCGCAGCATGCTGTAAGCCAGTCCTCGTTGATGACGATCGGATCCTCGGACACGGAGGAGACGAAGATGGTCTGAATCAATATATGGACACAGTCACCTGGAAGGTGTTGGTGGCTGGACTTCAAGAAGAAGCTGGCTGCGTAGTTTCGATTGTCACAACCGAACTATCGAATTCAGAGAAGACAAAGGTGATCAAAACCATTGCATGGACCGAGACGCTATGAAAGCGTTGGGGGCTGGACTTCAAGATGAAGTTGCCTACGTATCCCAAACATGGGAATCAAGCCTTACGTAGTTCCGGTTAAGGTACACTCGGGTATTTTAACCTTCACTTTTTAGGCTCTAATTTTTGCCAAGGCGCCTGTTGCAGGTTTTCGACCTTGCGAGCTTTGTTCTCCTTTCTTTTTTTTTTTTTTTCAATTTTTTGATTTTTCATTTCTTTTCTTCTTTTTTTTTGCATTTTTTTTCTTCCTTTTTTGCTTTTGTATTTTTTTTTCTTTTCTTTTTTTTCATTCTTTTCTTTGCTCTAACTTTTGCCTGGGTCGCCCTTCCGGGTTTTCGGCCCAGCGAGCCTCTCAAAGGGGAAAAGTGTAGCAAGTCCATGCCAAATGGTTTTTGAAATCGAAGCCCTCTGTATCCAAGAGAGTGACTGTTGTGTTGACTTGCAGAAAGGTCCATCGTGGTTGCTTCACGAGCCTTGTCTGGTGGGATCTGACCTTTTTTATCTGACTTTGGTGCCTCTTGCTCGAGGGCTGCTTCAAATTGGGCCACACGGGCATTACACGGTGGTTGACTGCTTGGACATTCTGAACGGATTCCAGGTTCGGAACAGATAGATTGAACCTTGAGGCTGAGAGCGATCCTAGGCTGCACAATCTCAAGAGCGATTCCACACAGGTTTTCACAGGACTGCGCAAAATATTTTATTTTTGAAAGTTTTTAAGAAAGCGACACATCGCCTGCGCTAAAGATAGTGTGGAACCAGTCTGGATCAAGCCAGGGTCCTTCTCAGTACTCACGTTGACAGGCATGATTTCATTCATTAAAAGCTCAACATGCTTCTATTTCTCTCCATTTCAGTCAAAGTTTTGCAAAACCCGAGAAATTCCTTCCTCTTCGTTTTTATCACCGTAGTGTACGAAAAAAAGGTTTTGAAAAACTTAGGTCATTACAACGAGTTCAAGGCACAAGAGAGTAGGTAGAATGTACTGTTGTTCCATTCACATCTTCCGGCACCATTAGCTCAAACTAAAAGCAAGCATGAAAACGAGATAGCCGCAGCTGTTTCATTCCAAAACCCTGATTGTAACTGGCTCCTTAACTGAGACAGACTCAAAAGGGAAAACAAAACAGGTAATTACAAGGTAAAATGGTGCTCGAGGCAACAACCCCGGAATCACCTGGTATACTATACAAAAGGGACTGACTCATTACAACAAGACAGACCCTGTAAGCAAAAAGACTGACTCAATACAGAGAGACAGACTCAAAACAAAACAAAAGACTGACTCGACACCCAAGTCAGATTTTACAAAACTAGCATTAGTCGATGCTCAAAAATGCGTGCCAAACGCTACATCCAAAAATGCTCCAAACACTGCCCGCAAGCAATTCACCTTCTAATTACATACTCGCGGTATCTGTGTCCTCGGTATCTGTGTCCTCAAAATCCAAGAACTCTGTAGTGACTGATTTGGCCGAGGTAGGCGGGAGGATAACCTTGTTGTCAATCAAATCCTGTACCTCATGATGGAGGCGGAAGCAGTTATCAGTGGGGTGGCCAGTCTGCTGATGGTACACACAGTACTGAGTGGCATCATGGCCTGCTGGAAGGGGTTTGGGGAGCGGCCTAGGATCGAGGGGCGTAAGATGCCCCTTTTTGGCCAAAATCAAAAGTGCCCTAGACAAAGGCATGTAGAGAGGATGGAAGACCCTGCGCCCTCGGGGCAGGTATTTCGGGGCCTGAGCACTCCTGCTAGATGAACTAGCGAACGGATCGGCGGGCGCGGCTTTGGATTTCTGATTCTTTCCGGATGCAAGGCTGGGAGCGGGAAGAACTTTTTTGGCATGACGGGGCCTATCCCGGTTCTCTGATTGACTGGTGCTGCCCTCAGGCGGAGTGGGGAAAGCATCTTCCACAGCTTTTGTCACAACTGCAGATATCTGTTGCTTGTTCATTCCCCCAGCTTTCAAAGCCTCGATTGCCCACAGCAGCTGTTCGATAGGGTCGGCATCTGCCTTCATCTTATCTTTACTTCTGGCCTCGGCCTGATTGAGGGTTTGGGTGGATATCGGTGCATCATTGCTATGGTTGGAGGCCATCTCCGGTTGACTCAGTTCAATCACAATTCGCCCCAACAGCGGGGGCTCCTGAGGTACAAAGCTCCCGGCGTACGGTGCGGCTGACGGTGAAGCGGATATCCCATAGGCGAGATCCGCCACAGACCTCTGGAGATCACCTATCATCCCCATTAGTTCAAAAGTAGTAGGCTCACGAGCCTGATATAGCTGAGGGGCCTAGACCGGGTGCGCAGCCGGCGATCTGGGTGGATGCGGCATATCAACAGTAGTCTCGCTGTGTAGGGTGATTCCCTAATCCAACGCGGCCGTCATGACCACGATCTCTTCTGAATTCTGCGCCATGCTGAGTCCTGCCTCAGCAAGGAAAAGGCACTAGCTGTTCTGGATCGACCCTCTGAATCTCTGAACTGAAACGGAAAACAAGCAGTATTTCAGCCCCAAACAGATCGAACACGGGTGCAGCCGGACAACTGTACTCTACTACTGATCACTGTTTCCCAGAATCACTGTTCAAAACTGAACTGATACCCACAGATATAACTGATTCTCAACAACACTGATACCGGTGCCCTCGGGCCTCATACCCAATCTTGCAAACTGACACGTGTGTTCCTGTAGAGATACACTCCAAAAGCACATAGCAGATAGAGAGAGAACCAATACACCCCTATGTTGGGGTAGGGTTTCCCTGTCCTATTTTGTCAGGAGCTAGGGTTTCACTACGCACACAGCGGTTCCAAACAACCTATATCGGGTAAGCAACCTGTCCTAGTTTGGAATGGTCACTATGGATCCGAATATGCACTAGGTCGAATGGTCGAAAAGGGTGCCCCGGTAAAACCGGGGTTTGTGTTCCCATACTGGCAGAGCCCGCAACCGGTCAGCCTTATGGTCATGCCTTGACAAGACAAGCCTCCAGCAAACCGCTCAGGAATAGCAGATGGCCAACACGGAGTCCTAGGCACACCAATGCACATGCAATGCAAAGAGACACATAAATGTAGTCAAAACAGCATATCACGAGTTCGAGTCAAGGTCTCTAAATCCCCAGCAGAGTCGCCAGAAATTGTAGCACGTCCGCGGGGGACCTCGCTACAGTTCGAACTCCGTTTTTGTTTGTTGCGGTTCTTAATCTGAACCAAAGAGTCCAACTCTGGCAAATCGTTTTGAGAAAAACAGATTTTTGAAAAGAAGTGCCAAACATGGACTGCTTTGCCAGATACAGAGTCGCCACCTAAATATTTTTTTAAAATGGGAAATTTAGGAAACCCTGACTCGGTGCCAAAGGCCACGTGTCCGTCATCACCAAAGTGGTCTTGGCTCGGGAGCTTGGGTACGATCGGGGAAGGTCAGCTATGAGCACCCCCTTTCGCCCGCTCCGAAGACCGGCCTCTACTAACCATGATATCCGCTTTTGAAAACATTACATGTTCTTATTCCGGTTATTAGCCTAGAATTACTATGTTGTGCGCACAGCAAACAAGTATAGACTAGATTGCCTAATTTGGAAATAAACATTGCATATCCGTTGGTTTGGAAAACGCTTTGGAATTTGCTACTCGCAAGTAGGCTAAAATACGGATTTCAACGAGTTTTTCCAACTCAAACAATCTAACCTCCACCCACAGGCATTCAAACAGTTTATCTGACATAAGCACTTAGCCGCATGGTAAGCATACTGTTATGTTAACATTCACACGCATGCGATATGCTAAAACATAAATACTTACATCGTACTCCACGCCAAAACAACAATAAACTGGTTAGCAAACATGCATGGCCTAGTTCATGTTAGAATGACTAATGCATCACAAGCAATGATGTAATTTAGAGTAGGCTCGGCTAACCCTAAACATGGCATGTGAGGTGCAATCAAATAACACGTATTCAATTTGGATTTGAAAATACAATGCAGTTTGTATGATGTACCGAGCCCGGTGCATGTAAACAGATGCATGGATGCACGCATGCATAGCATAAGGTATGCTAAAATAAACGTGCCCTAATCTACCATCAAAGTAGGTAAATAAAAGGGAGAAAGAAGTGGGGGTTGGAAGACATACACACCACTCACCCACACTTATTACAGACTTGCCCTCGCTCGGAGGGACCAAAAGAATAATACAGATAATTAACTACGCAAGCTAATTAAATATTACAAACCCATTAAATTAATCAAATAAATTAATTAATCTAATTAAAGCAGTAAACTGCCCCGAGATGAGGGCCGGATGCAACGCATGCTCGAGACTCGCTCGGAATCGCACTGCCATGCCTAGTCTGCCTCTGTTTTCCCTGCTCTGCCCTTCTGAAAGCTGCCAAAGTCTCAGAACTACTTCTTTGGATACTAGGGGACATCACCGGCTGAGTAGGACTTCCACTGGCAGTAGAATGAGCTCATCGGCACTGAATTCATCCATCGGCCATCCATAGACTGCCGGTCGGCACTAAATACTGCCGGCCGGCACTTAATGTCTGCAGAACCTGCAACTCACAGCAGCAGGGGGCAAAAACTTGCATGGCAATGTAATTCCAACAATGTATGCACCAATCATGCCCCTTATCATATTTGCGACTCAAAGGGGCATGTGCCTCGATTCTCGGGCCACCAATCACGCATTTCCATGCATGATGGCCCAAAGAACCAAATGTGCACTTTCAATTTCAAATGCATGCAAACCATATAAACAAACAAGGGTGCCTAACCTCTATCATGTTTATCTCAAGAGGTCTAGCATGCATGTCAATGCAATGAAATCCTAAGCATGTTGGCTAGCATGCAATATGGACAATGCAAGGCGCTTATGTAAGCATACAAGCAAACATGCAAGGTAAGTAAATGACGGACTTAAACATGACTTAGGCGACTCTAATTAGGCCTAAAATCAGTAGCCAAAATGCTAAGTATGAGAGCTAAACACACATGCACATATACACATGTTAAGGCACACAACTTAGGCATTAAACAAACCACTCTCAAGCACACTTGAAAGGAGATAACATGGATGATTAGCATGCAACATGAGCTCTAAAATCATGCCAAAGTGTGGTGCTAAACCAACTCAAAATAGACCAAACAAAGCATGAAAATGGTCCAAGACTTAAAGCAAGTCAATGAGGCATTGAACTATACTTATGCAAGACAATCATGGCATGCATTAAACAACTAAAAACAGGTTTTTAGCATGTTAAAACAAAGCCAAAAGGCTACTTAGATGGCATCTAAGAGGCTTGAAACCAAAGGCATGCACAATGACCAAAACATGGAGCATTCAATACATGCTTTTAAAGCATTAAAGAGGCAACTAAGGCAAGCATACAAGCACACCAAAGGGACTGAAATGACATGCTAGATGGTTCCAAACCATCAAAATGAGGTAAGCAACACATGCTACACATGCATGCTCAAAGGCTAGCAAGCCTAAAATGCAAAGGGGCTATATAATGCATGCCAAGATCAACCCAAATGACTATGGACAGAGCTAAAACATGTCAAAATAAGCACAAAACATTCATAAGTCTAAGCCTAAAGCATGCTCAAATTAGGGCTAACAACCTAAGGCATGTTAAGGCAATACAAGGCATTACATGGCAACTATGCTAAACATGCTTAAGGGACCAAAACCAACACATAGCAATGTTAAACCCTAATTTTCTCCATTCTATGGTGCCAAACAAATATGACCAATAAGTATTAATTTGGAGCACACACTAGACTTACTCCAAGGTTGTGAATAAGTTATTGACTGGTTGACTTAATTTGATTGGTCCAAATTCTAGAGCAATAACAATACATATCTAAAAAAATTACCCAAAAAGTAACTCAACAAATTACATCTTATTAACTTTAAAACTACACCATATACTCTACTTTCAAAGTAAAATTTGAGATAATTTTTCATAATTACTAGTCTTTTTATTCTAGATGCATAATTTGGTTGGTCCTTCTAGATACATGAACCAACATCATCACATTCATCTCGTGCCAAGGTTATTAACGAAAAACTATTCAATATTCTTGGAGGATTATGTCTCATATTTTAGGATTAATCATCATATATTATGTCTTATCATATTTGTCAATCACCCGACACAAACTTATGAATTATATATTCTCCACCAATCACAACACCTTAAAATATTGTATAATCGTATTCTATGAACACTCAATAACCACTCGTTATTAACGGTCCCTACAGCTGGGCCGATCTAGTGGACTTTTTATCATATTAAGGGCTTTAATTTTCTTTTAGTTCTAGGGCTCAATGTCACTTTGGAAATTGAGGTGCAATGAAAGCAACATGAAGTGCAAAATTCTGCTTTAAATCCCATCCAAATATTAGTATTACACAAATTAACAAATTTTATGGACTTTTTCTTAGTTCTGATGTGACAATTATTACATTGTTGTTGTGACACATTAATTTGTAAGAAATGTTTGTCCAATTTATTAATTTACATGTCATTTTTTTCACACTATAATGTATTTAAACTTTAAATATGATAAAAGTAAACTAGGCGGACACTTTGAAGCCGCTCAAGGCAGTGACTGACTTCAGGAATTTATAAGGATGAGTCACTTTTAAAACTTAAGTTTCACAAATTTTATAAGAAAAAAAAATAAATTAATAAAAATTTGAACTTCTCCAATTTTAAGTAAAATAAATTTTTAATAAAGTACTATTATCTTAATAAAAATAAAAATAAAATTACATAAATTTCTACAATTGCATTCGACAAATTGCCATCTTTTAGAATTATTGAAATTCATATAGTTTTCATTTTTTAACTCCTGAACCTTTCCATTATATAATAGTAGGAATCTTCTGGAAAAAAAAAAAAAAAAAAAAAAAATTAACACTACCTCAAACGAGAGAGAGAGAGAGAGAGAGAGAGAGAGAGAGAGAGAGAGAGAAGGGGAGCAGCAGAAACGGTAGAATATTTGGTGATCCTCAAAGCGATTGGTTTAGGAATAGATTGTTTTTTTTGTAATTTTTAAATTTTTTAAAAAATAACAGGGCAGTGGTGGCAGAAAAAAAAAATTTATAAACCAGTGTTAAAGTTTATACATTTCAATAATTAAGCTGCTATACTTTTTTATTGATTTGCAAAAAATTTCCCCTGCCCCACTTGGAATGCTTTTTTAATTTTTTATGAAAAATCATGCAAAAGTAGAGAGTTAGGGGAACTTTTGACTTTTTATATAGTTTAATTTTTGACAATTTTAGCGTGGTGAGTTGTTATTATCACTTTATTAGCGTCATTTGGTTGTCAAGTAAAACTTTTACCATAAAATAAATAAATAAATCATACTTTGCCTTTTTATGTCAGATTATTTTTTTATTTTGGCCCTTAAATTTTTTTATTTTTTTCTACTTTGATCCTTTATGTTTTAAGTTTTTTTCAGTTTATTCTTAAAATTAACTTTTATTCAAAATTAGACAAAAATATCATAATAATTGTCACAAAATATAAAAAATATGCTACTATATTGGAGTTTAAGTTTATGTCAGACATATAAGTTATATATAATAAACTATTTTTATAGTTCGTAATTATTAATATGCTATTTTATGTCTGTTTTTTTAACAAAAATTAATTTTAAGAGTAAATTAAAAAAAAATACTTAAAACATAAAATATCAAAGTGAAAAAGTGATGGACAAAGCAAAAGAAAAATTCAAAGGTTTTGGCAAGCTAATGGGGGATGGAAGCCATCAGTGTCATAGAGCCGTCGCTCCCAGGCGGTGGTATGGTCAAAATTTTAAGTGAGAGGCAAATACGGTTCTAAATTTTTGAATTTAATTTTTTTTAAATTAATTTTTTTTATTTTCCTTATTTTTTTACTTTTGGTGAATTTTTTTTAGTATTTTAAGAATTTTTTTTTAACTTTTTAAATACACTTCACTTAGATATATTTAAAAGGTAAAATATTTATAAAAAATATTTTAAAAAATTAATAAATACACAAGAATACGAAAATGTATTAATTTTTTTATTATTTTTTTATTTTTTGTATTTAGTGGTTTTTTTTAAAGATTTTTTCATAAATATTATACGTTTTAATAGTATTTATGTTAAGTATATCTAAAAAGTTTTTTAAAAAAAAAAAATTTGCTTAAAATATTTAGAAAAAATTCACTACAAAAAAAAATCTCAATTTTCAAAAAATTAAATTTAAAAAATTGGAACCAAACAAGGTGCGCAACTTATTCGGTTAGATCAGTTTAGAATGCAAAGCTTATTTTCTTTGATATATCAAACAAAACCAAACTTGATACATATGACTTTGAAATAGTTTTGAAATATTGGTAATTGATTTTTTATAATATCATACATATTACTATTATAAAACAATTGCAACATGTAAATCTACGGTACTCTCAAGCAATAAAAAATAAAAAATACTATAAACTACACATAATAAAATGATTTTTTTTAAAAATTTATTTGTAAAGTAAATAAGGAGTCAATTTATGTCTACATTCTAGTTAATAGTGTGTTGAGTTTTTTGGAAGCAAAATGAGAAATTTATGGGCATTTATATAATTTTAGAGAAAAATTAAAAGTATTTTCAAAATTTTAAGCCAAAAAGTAAAATTTTAAAAATTGAGAAGGGGCACGCCTCTCCTAATCCTAACTCCATCATTGACAATAGAGCCAATATCAAGTAATTACATATGAGATAAATAGATTACATGTATTTAAAGACTCATCTAGTCAAATCTTGAATGTTCCAACATAGAAATGTCATGTTAACCTTTCCTCAAAAATATTTTCCACCATAGGCAAATCTTTGATCAGTGCCGCCCTGGTTCAAGGTGAGCAAGGCGACGCCTGGAACCTCCAAATTATGTCAAATTTTTTAAACCCCTAAATAATTTTGATTTTTACTGTGTTTGTAGGTTTAAAAAAAAAATAAAAATTCAAACCAATCAATTTAACTATTCTAAAAATTCTCTACAACATCTCCATCATTTTATTATTTTTTTCATTTAATTTGATTTCAGTTAAAAACACTGGATTTGATATAAACTAATCTAACTTTTCATCTAATTCTTACTAAAATCTTTTTAAAATTTTCCCCCTTATCCCAACTTTTTTTTCCATCAAACTTGATGAGGAAAAAAAAAAATTTATGTGTGGGTACTAGTAAAAGAAATTATAAGTACTTGTCATTTTATTCACAAATATTTATATCTTTTTTATGATTATGTATATAACTTTTAAAAATTAACTCAAAAAAATATATTTATGAATCACATTTATTGTAAATATAACTCACATTCTAACAATTTTGAACTTATGTTGTACATCTTCAAAGTAAAATTTTGAATAAATATATATTTCTTTAACACGAAGAATCCTAATTTTAAGATTTCGATTTGGACTCAAAAGATTTCAAATCCGGCCCTATCTTTTACTTTTGTTGCCTTATTTGCAAGGTTGTTGACTTCTTGTTAAACTTGCCAAAATGCCTTTTCAACAACAAAATCTAAATATAAAGGATAACAAAGAAAGGCATAACCAAAAAACAAAATCAAAAATCAAAACTAGCCCATCCATCTTTGCAAGGATCAAACTTGAAAAATCTTAAAATCTCTGAGATATTGATTTGTGATTATATATCAATTTTAAACAGTAAATAACAATCACAATCAACCAATCAAAGACAAATCGACACAGTAATTTAACGTGAAAAAAATCACAATTAGAGCACCTCCAATTGTGATAAAAAAAAAACCACGAGCAAAAGCTACAAAACAATCTATTAAGAAGATAGAAAAAAAATTATACAAGTATACCCTCAATTACCTAGCGAATCCACACCCGAATTACACCGACCCCTATGTGCCTCTTCCATCATCGTCTTTACCTCAGAATTGCCTTGCCCAACGTTGAATCCACAACGTCGATGTTGAATCCACGACAATGAGCCACTCCGGAATCTAGCAAAGCTTCAGGCCAAATTCTCCGAAACCCACTGAAGAACAACTCTCTCTTTTGTATTGAATGAAAAAAAAAAAAAACCCTTTGATATAATTCACTTAATTCATAATGTAAACTCTCACGGATATCAAAGGAAATAAGCAAACAAGTTAAAACCCTAATATCTGTAGACACCCCATTTTTTACCGTCCTCAAGACTTGGACGTCACGGGTTGAACACCCGGTGATTATCCATGTTTGTGTTCGTTTTGAGTTCCCGGAGGTCCCGACTGCGCGCCGTGCCTCAGGATCTCTTAACCGGTTTGTTCTGTGCTTGGTTTTTCACCAAGACTTGTGTGTGTTTGCATTTGAGGGTAGGGGAAGGCTTGTTAGCCATCCCTAGAACCCACCGGCTGCCCCACACCTCCACCGGCTATCCATAGTAGCCATCGGCACTTTTTTACCCAAATCCTTGGCCGATCGGCACTGTATGATGCCGGCCGGCACATTTTTGTGCCGGTGATTGTTTTTGCCGGCCGGTGACCCTTCTGAACCCCCCTGGGGATGGTGCATGCCAGCTGTGCCAGCTGGATTACACCATCACTCCTCCCCGTGCATAACATTGCACCCTTTGCCCTTTGAACCCCCTTAAAGCTTCTAGAAGCTTGACCCCTTTTGGCCAAGCTTCTTGGAGAAGCTTGGCCAGCTGTCTTGGCTTCCCTTAGAAGCTAGGAACCCTTTGCACCCCTTGACCCCTTTGCTCTTACTTAGCCATTAAGTTTAGAGCCTTATGTTGCCTATATAAGCACCATTCATCTCCATTGCTCAAGGGTTAGCAATTTTAGGTCAAGAACCAGAGATTATACATACATTCTCTGATATACATCCATATATATCTATATCTCCCTCTCTCTCCTCTTGTGTGTGTGTTTTAGGCCCCAAATAGTGTATTTTACCTCACTTTTGCACCATTACACACACTATTACACCTAGCTCCGAGATTGGGAGACTTGGAGGTTTGTTTTGAGTGATTTTGGACTGGTTTTGATCACTTGAGGAGGGCTGGGCCACCTGTTCTTCATTGGATCTTCAAGGGTAAGCTTGTTGCTTTAGATTCCCCATTCTTGCAACCTATTTCTACCCTCTTTACTTTGTGATTTTGAGTTTGTGTTTAAGATAAAAAAGTCTTGTTTTTACTTGTTCTTGAACCTTCATTAAGGTCATTTTATGGTTTGAGTTAAGCCTCATCACTTTAAGCCTTGTTTGGCCCTCTTTGGTGCCTTTTTCTTAGGCCTTCTTGTTTTGGTGTTCTTGGGTCTTCTCACCACTGAAAACCAGTGGGTTTTCAGTGGTGAGGATGATATTTTCGAGCCTCATCTAAGGGAGAGACACCCCTCTCCCTTTGGTCCTTTGGTTGGCCTTTGTTTTGGCTCATAGCATAACATGCATGCATGCTTTCCTTAGCTTTCATTTCAGAGCTTTATTGTGTGTTTTAGGTCATGTGTGACCTCTGTTTTTAGTTGATTTCATGGCCTCTTGCATGCTTTCCATGTTGGCTTTAGAATGCTCTTTCATGCTTATAAGTAGTGTCATGCTTTGAGCCTTGATTCTTGCATATTTTAGCTTGGTTTCATGAGGATATAAGCATCTATTTGTCATGTAATAGGGCTGTGAGCCACTGTTTTGGACACCCTTGGTATGCTTGATGTGCATGTTTTGCATTTTAGGCTTGTAAACTTTGCTTCCATGGAGTTCTAGCATGATTGACTTGTTTTGATCTAGTGATTTGGCATCATATTAGACCTCATTTCAGTCCATTAGTCATGTTTGCATGTTGGCATATGTGGCTTAGTTCATGTTTTAAAGATATGCTCTTGAATGCTTTAAAATAGACATTGTGCATGCTTCCATGTTTGGTGCATTTTTGGGGGTGCCATGAGGGGATTTGGGTGTCATTCCACATGCTTAAAATCTGTTTTTGTTTGTTGAATGCATGCCATGAGCGGTTGTATGAATGATGTCAAATTACTCTCTTTGGCGTCCTAGACTTGGGCCCATCGAATAACATGCTTGTGTGGCATTTTGATCATGTTGTGAGGCTTGTTTTGCCACTGTTTTTGGGAGTTTGAGGGCTGCCCTCTATGGCTTAAGTCCATTGTTGCATGCTTATTTCATGATTGTTGCTTGCTTGGTCAATGTAGCCTTGAATGTATGCTTGTTAGTTCCATGTTTAATTGGCCCATCTTGCATGCCATTTGTATCCTACATACTTTAGCTCTTTGCATGCTTAACATGATAGGTTGCATTGCATTTGAGCCTTGCTTGCATACTTGCATCTCATAGCTTGGTTTGGGGTTGTCAAGCCAAGCCTAGGATTGAGGGGAGTTCACATTTCAAGTGGTGTAACTCACCTCAATCCTTGGTCAC
Organism: Camellia granthamiana; assembly: GCA_036172215.1. NCBI lineage: Eukaryota > Viridiplantae > Streptophyta > Magnoliopsida > Ericales > Theaceae > Camellia > Camellia granthamiana. The sequence goes on along the minus strand of CM069905.1, from coordinate 45,224,398 downwards.
TAAGGCCCTTGATTTCCACATGATAGGGACTTAGTATTCATTTGTTATGTTGCATGCATATTTACATTAAAATGAGCAATCTTGGTTCCTTAGGCTATCATGCATCAAATGCACAATTGATAGCCCTAGAACCAAGAGCCACACCCCCTTGAGTCCCTAAACATGATAGGAGGTGTTGGACATGCTCACATTTGCCCAAAAACCATGCCTATGCATTGCTGTCTGTTGCTGCTGCTGTCATCTGTCTGGTGCAGGAACTTTCTGCCGACCGGCAGAAAATAGTGCCGACCGGCACTATTTTTTGTGCCGATAATTACCAAGTGCAGCCGGTGGCCACTGGAAGAAGCCGATGACTACACTGCCCAACCGGTGGATCGTCTCAGGCCTCTTGGAAGGTATTCTGAAGTTTTGAGAATTTTTGGAGAGGCAGAGCAGTAAAAACAGAGACAGTAGTGCCAAGGCGTGGGCTTTTCGGGCAAGGCGGGCATCGGGCATGCATCATTCGCGCATCCCAAGGCAGGGCCGAGGCCCCATTTCATTTCATTTAGATGCTTTAATTTCAGTACTTAGAAATTTGTAATAATTTATTTATTCATTTATTCTTCGGTCTGTATTATTTATTTATTCGGTCCCTCCGAGTGAGGGCAAAAATGTAATAAGTGTGGGTGAGTGTGTGTATGTCTTCCAACCCCCATTTCTTTCTCCCTTTTATTTACCTGCTTGTGATGGTAGATTAGGGCATATTTAATTTAGCATACCTTATGCAATGCATGCGTGCATCCATGCATTTGTTGACATGCACCGGGCTCGGTACATCATACAAACTGCATCGTACTTTCAATTCCAAATTGAATACATGATAGTTGTAGCATTTCACATGCCATGCCTAGGATAGCCGAGCCTGCCTAGATTACATCTTTGCATGTGTTGCATTAGACATTTCAGTATGCTTAGGTCCATGCACGGATTTCTAATAAGCTTCTGTTTTGGCTTGGAGTACTAGGTGAGCTTTTCTGTTTTAGCATATCGCATGCGTGTGTATGTTGCCATAATAGCATGACTACCATGAGGCTAAGCGCTTACATGATAAACTGTTTGAATGCCTGTGGATGGAGGTTGGATTGCCTGAGTTGGAACAACTCATTGAAATCCGCATTTTAGTCTACTTGTGAGTAGCAAAAGAAAACAACACGTTTTCCGAGACAAAAACGGATATGCAATGTTTATTTCCAAGTCAGGTGATCTAGTCTATACTTGTTTGCTGTGCGCATAACATAGTAATTCTAGGTTTAAAAAAATTGGAATAAGGACATGTAATGTTTTCAAAAACGGATATCACGGTTAGTAGAGGCCGGTCTTCGGACCGGGCGAAAGGGGGTGCTCATAGCTGACCTTCCCCGATCGTACCCAAGCTCCCGAGCCAAGTCACTTTGGTGATGACGGACACGTGGCCTTCGGCACCGAGTCAGGGTTTCCTAAATTCCCCCTTTTAAAAAAAATATTTAGGTGGCGACTCTGTAATCTGGCAAAGCAGTCCATGTTTGGCACTACTTTTCAAAAAATCTGTTTTCTCAAACGATTTGCCAGAGGTGGACTCTTTGGTTCAGATTTAGAACCGCGACACAAAAATCGAGTCCGAACTGTAGAGGGAGGCCCCCCCCGGGCGCGTCTACAGTTTCTGGCGACTCTGCTGGGGATTTTAGAGAGCTTGACTCGAACTCGTGATATCCTGTTTTGACTACACTTATGTGTTTCTTTGCATTGCATGTGCATTGGTGCGCCTAGGACACCGTGTTGGTCATCTGCTATTCCTGAGCGGTTTGCTGGAGGCTTGTCTTGTCAAGGCATGTCCATAAGGCTGACCGGTTGCGGGCTCTGCCAGTATGGGAACACAAACCCCGGTTTTACCGGGGCACCCTTTTTGACCATTCGACCTAGTGCATATCGAAATCCATAGTGACCATTCCAAATTAGGACAGGTTGCTTACCCGATCATAGGTTGTTTGAAACCGCTGCGTGCGTAGTGAAACCCTAGCTCCTGACAAAATAGGACAGGGAAACCCTACCCCAATATAGGGGTGTTTTGGTTCTCATTTATCTGTTATGTGCTTTAGAGTGTAACTCTGCAGGAACGTACAGATCAGTTTGCAAGTTTAAAGTATCAGGCCTGAGGGCATCAGTGTCAGTGTTCTGAGGATCAGTTGTCTGTGGGAATCAGATTCAGGCCTAGGGGCAATGGTTCATGATCAGTGAGCAGTATTTGAGGAACAGTGCATTAAGTTCAGCATGTTACCCAACCGTGTGTTGTTTATTTTATGCTGTTATGCTGTCCGATTTTCTGTTTATTTATACGCTTTATTTATCTTTTTATTAGGTAGTTGAGCACGATTGCTACCGACCCGATAGATATCCCCCAAGCACCCTGGGTCAGAGGCCGTCGACTCCTTCGATCTGAGGATCTGATAGACGGACAACCAGTGTACTACTCACTACCCCCGGTTACTAAACGGAGGTCAGTAAGGCAGAGGACATCAGTACAGCAGTCAGTTCAGAGAGCTTTGTCTACCCCACCTGTGTTCAGTAGGGATCAAGATTCTGTGTCACCAACAGAGAGAGAGTATATACCGGTAATCCAACCAGAGCAGGATAGTATGGCCAGTTTGGAGGAGATGGTGCGCCACCTTCAAGAAAGCATGAAAGCAATGCAGCAGGATGCCGTCCGTCAGGCAGATTTTGCCAGGCAACAGGCCACAGTTGTGAGAGAACAGGCAGAGACAATTGCCAGACTGGAACAGCAAACCGGGGCATCTGCTTCGCATCAAGTTCCTCCCCCACTAGGAGCTCCTAATGTCGGGGAGACAACCAATGTTCAGACTGATACAGAACCACCCGCAGGACCACCCCCACCTCCGGTCCTACCTCAAATTCAACCTCAACTATCAAAAACACCCACCAATCTACCGGACTCTCCCTTTGAGTTCGAGACTGATCCCACCGCACTCAAATTGAGCAAGCTTGAAAAGTTGTTCAAGAGGTCCCAAGGAACCAAGACTATCCCCGACATTGAAGATGGTTACACTGACGCAGCTGTGATGCTGCCCGACAGATTTAAAATGCCTCACATTGATCGATTTGATGGGTCTGAGGACCCCATGGTACATTTAAGGCTGTTTTCAGACGTTCTAAGGCCGATGGGCCTCAGTAGGCTCCAGAAGTTATCTTTATTTGGTCGGACCCTGTCAGGTGTGGCATCTGCCTGGTACGCTAAACTAGAAGACGACGTCAAGAGAAATTGGGACGAAATGGCTGAGGCCTTCATCGCACAGTATTCATACAACACACAGATTGAAATTACGACCCGCGATCTTGAAACAACTAGGCAGGAGCCTAAGGAGAGTTTTTCGGAGTTCGTGACTAGGTGGAGGGCCAAGGCTTCAATAATGACCTTGAGGCCTACGGACAAGGACCAGATTCGGATGATTGTGCGCAATCTACAGCCGAGGTTGATGCAAAAGATGATAGTAGTTCCCTTCCCTACTTTTTCTGACCTACATAAAATGGGGGTGCAGATTGAGGATGCCTTGAAGCAAGGCTGGATTGACAATGACCGGGAGCAACCCCGAAGAGCCTTCAATCGTAATAGCAATACAGGCCCGAGTGGCGTTACAACTGCAAGAACTCAGGAAGTGAGCATGGTCACCACCAACCCCTCGCAAAGAAACACAGCAGCCTCACCATTTTCCGGTGCGTCCGGAAGCAACCCACAAATGACCAAATACCCACCCAGAAACACCAGAACTTTCGCTCCACTCTATATGCCCCTATCCAAAGCTCTGGGGGGTGTTGATCAAGAAAGGGCACCTGAAGCCCCTGGAGCCGAGGCCCCTACCAGAAAAACTTCCTCCTAACCATAACCCGGCCAAATACTGTGCGTTTCACCAGCAGCACGGTCACGACACCGACCAGTGCTTACCGGTTACGCCATGAAATTCAAGACCTTATCGATAACGGGGTAATCTTACCTCCCGAAAAACCCAATGTTACCACCAATCCCCTCCCCATACACAACCAGGCTCCACCACCTAAAAGGCTCAATTTCATTCATACTGGGGGCGTGTCCTACGACCCTAGCATCTACATCACACCTACCCACCTGCCTAAGCCAGAGGTATTCCTTCCCGATTGCACCGACTTGTGCATGATGGACATCTCCTCGACCCAACCTAAGCCAACGGTGGTGACCACCGAGAACAATAAAAGGGGAATTCCAAAGGAGGAGCAGGTTATTGAGTCAGAGTCTGCGGAATCTGGGAGTTACAATGGGAAAACATACAGTCCAAGTGACTACATTTCATCGATGGGTCAAGATGGGCCCGGGAGTGGAATTGCCAACAGGAGAAGAATTATGTGTGATTCAAGGAGATAGCCTAGAACAGGGAACAGATGATGTAGTGGCCAAGGGGGGAATACTTCGCCGACCTTCAATTTTACGATGATCGATACCCAGAAGACGCAGTAGCTGCATGGTCCGATTATGAGGATTCAGTGGAAGTCACCGGGTGGTTGGACGATCAACCCGATGTAGTAGGAGAATTTCAGGCAGAGCAGAGTTCCGTGGGAATGAGAATATCAGTGACGACCGGAAGGGTCGGAGAGCAGAACACATCGCTGGAGGGCGCCGGTGTCAAGAATTTCGCCCGAGATTGGAACATTTTGAGTACGGAGATGGCCGAACAGTCAGTTGTATCGGAACAAGCAAGTTTTGAGGATTCCGAGAGAATCAGAAAAGCGAAGGCCCATATGGGAGTGGAAACTGCTGTGTGCACAGAAACCGAAAATGCTGCAGGTATATGGATGGAAGGTGCTACGAGCGCAAGAACAGTCATACCAGAGCCGGACAGATGTTTGTCGGTCGTCGAGGGAATGTGGTGGGAAGATGAAGACTTATGTCTTGCCCACACGGACGAGGATTAGGGGAACAACCAACCCGACAACACTTGGTACCTTGGAGAGGTCGACCACATGACAAGGAAGTGGGCGATATTTCAAACCTCCGCACTTGGATCAACCAGAGGCCTCAGGGAAGGATAGGGAGGCTGAAAAGCAAAAAGAGAAGCAGCTCGAAGAGGAAGCTGTACTCAAACAGCTTAAAAAGATACAAGCAGACATCTCTATATGGGGACTGCTCATGGCTTCACGAGTACACAGGGAGGCTGTTTTATCAGCCATGGATAAGGCAAAGCTTTCAATAGAAACAACACCAGAACAGTTAGTGGGGCTAGTCTTTCCGGGAGGAGCTACCCCGATGTTGACGTTTGCTGATAAGGAATTACCGCCTGAGGGCACAAATCACAACAAGCCACTCTACATCTCCGTAGAGTGCAGGGATAAATGGATACCGGTAGTCCTTGTTGATACAGGGTCCGCCATCAACGTCTGCCCTGCGAGGACAGCTTACGCGATTGGTCTGAAAGTCGCGGACTTTGTACCAACAGCCCAGGTCATCAGGGCATATGACAATACAAGCCGAGAAGTGATGGGAACCGTTAAAATCCAGACTAAGGTTGGGCCGGGACAGCAGGAGATAGATTTTCAGGTCTTGGAAGTACCTGCAACTTTTAATTTGTTATTGGGGCGGCCGTGGCTTGCATCAGGTGAAGGCTGTGTCATCTACTTTGCATCAAATGGTGAAATACCCCTATGGGAAGGGAGTAGCCATCGTTTTCGGGAATTCATCAATTCATCCACCACCGGAAGTATCCACGCCTGTTCTGGAGATAGAGCATGGCCTGGAGGGACATATTCATATCAGGTTTTACCTTGGCTGAGGCTCAGGTTATACAGAATATCATGGCCGCTAATGAAGGGATCTATGTCAGTGCCCAAGCAGTGTATCTCATGAACAAGCTCCAACATATCCCTGGGATGGGATTAGGAAAGAGCGGCCGCAAAGGCATTGCAGCGTTGGCCGAAGTGCCGCACAATCCCCATACCTTCGGCTTGGGTTATCTGCCCACCAAGGAAGATTGGGTAAGAAAAGGAAAAGAGATGGCTGGAAGGGCCAAAGCAAAACAGATGGGGAAACCTTTTGAATTGATACATCGCCCCATTTGGGGTACTCTGAACGGACGTTTCGTCCGGGAGGGGGAAGACTTCCCATTCTGTGGTTTTCCTGAGCCGTGGCTCAATGCAGAGAAGAAACGTGTGCCGGGATTTGAAATTTTCTTCGACTTACAGTTATTTGGGGATGATGTTGCTGAAGAGCAGACAGACCCGACAGTTGAGGCTGAACATAGCAAAGGATTGGAGTCTGCGGACACAGAGTTTGAAATGGGGGTAGCACTGGCATGTCTACTTTCAGATCCTTTGATCGATCAGTTGTGCTTGGGGGATGACTCCTCGGTGTCCATGATCGGAGATGAAACGGCTGCGGGCCTACAATCAGCTATTTTGGATGCATCCATCGCACCCTCCCTCACCTGGCAGTACGAGGAGGGATTTTTATCAAGCAGCACCGGGTCAGGTAGTGAGCCGGAATCTGATTCCACCAAGTCTTGTGAGTCGGAATCAGGTTCCAGGTCGTCTGAGTCTGAGTTCGGTATTCCTGGGGGTGATAACCCGGATGCCACAGTCCTGTCCAGGTCGTCTTTTTCTTTCTCTTTTGAGTCTGTTGTAACAAAAGCATCGGACGGCTTGGAAGTATCTAATGAGAATGAGGTAACTGTGGTTTCCGAGTACTTTTCCGTGCCTTTGGTTTATTGCTTAAATCAGGACTTTCAAAATTTTGATGAAAACGACGAGGACGAAATTCCTCCGGTTTTACAATGACTAATTGAACAAGAGCAGGAGAGGTTTGTTAAACCCTTAATTGATGAAATCAATACTGTGAATATTGGTACTGAGAAGGACCCGCGGCTGGTCCAGATCGGGTCCACGTTGTCTTCAGAGGAACGCGAGCGCTTAGTCGCTTTGTTAAAAGATTTCAAAGATGTTTTCGCGTGGGTCCTATGAAGACATGCCTGGAATCGATCCTGAGATTGTACAGCACCGGATCCCTCTTGACCCTGAGGCCCGACCTGTCAAACAGAAACTCAGAAGGATTCGCCCTGACTGGGCCATTAAGATCAAGGAAGAGGTCACCAAGCAAATTGACGCAGGCTTCCTGCTGGTATCCGAATACCCGACTTGGTTGGCCAACATTGTTCCAGTGCCGAAGAAGGATGGCAGAATCCGGGTATGTGTGGACTTCAGGGATTTGAACCGAGCCAGTCCGAAGGATGACTTTCCCTTGCCGCATATTGACGAATTGGTAGATTTCACAGCGGGGCATGCTTTGCTCTCGTTCATGGATGGCTTTTCAGGTTATAATCAGATAGTAATGGCACCCGAAGACCGGGAGAAGACTGCTTTTACCACCCCGTGGGGTACATATTGTTATAGAGTAATGCCGTTTGGGTTGAAGAATGCTGGGGGCTACATATCAACGGGCTGCAACCACGATATTACATGACATGATCCATAAAGAGGTCGAGGTGTATGTGGACGACATGATTGTCAAGTCCAAAGAAAGAGAGGGCCACTACACCGCCTTGCAAAAGTTTTTTCAAAGGATCAGAGAATTTCGGCTGCGGTTGAATCCTCAGAAATGTACGTTTGGTGTTACAGCGGGAAAAATGCTGGGATTCCTGATTACACAAAGGGGCATCGAAGTCGACCCTTCCAAAATCAAGGCCATCTTAGAAATGCCACCACCAATGACTGAAAAGGAGGTGCGAGGCTTTCTGGGTAAAGTGCAATTCATAAGGCGGTTTATCTCAAAACTAACCTTGACTTGTGAACCACTCTTTGGTCTCTTGAAGAAAGGAACGAAGTTCCGTTGGGACGGCCGATGCCAAGCTGCGTTTGAACAGATTAAAGAGTATCTACAGAATCCGCCCGTGTTGTCACCACTAAAGCCAGGAAAACCGTTGATACTGTACCTGTCAGTGACTGAGACTACAATGGGTTGTATGCTCGCACAAGAGTCGGAAGATAAAGTGGAAAGGGCCATCTACTATCTGAGCAAGAAGATGCTGGATTACGAGACCCGCTACACTCCGCTGGAAAAGGCTTGTCTAGCTTTGGTATGGGCTACTAGGAAGCTGCGGCACTACCTGTTAGCTCACTCTGTAATGTTGGTTTCACGACTTGATCCCATCAAATATCTTTTCGAGAAACCAGCACTTACGGGTAGGCTAGCTCGTTGGTTGCTGTTGCTCTCCGAATTTGACCTCAAGTATGTGACGCGCAAGTCCGTAAAAGGAAGAGCAGTGGCAGAGTTCCTTGCCGACCACCCGGTTGAAGGGGATGAAGCGGTTGAGTACCTATTCCCAGATGAAGATATCCTGCACATCGAAGATGAAACTTGGACGATGTACTTTGACGGAGCGTCAAATCAATATGGGTACGGGATAGGAGTGTTGCTGATAGCGCCTGACGACTCCCGTATCCCCTTAGCATTCAAGCTCCGGTTCAAAGTCTCGAACAATGAGGCAGAGTACGAGGCATGTATTGCCGGGTTAGAAGCAGCCCTAGAACTAGGGGCAAGACGTTTGGACGTTATTGGAGATTCGAACCTGGTTGTGTCTCAGGCGAAAGGAGACTGGAAAGTCAAGGAGGAAAAGATGATAATTTACCACCAGACCCTAGATTTGTTAATTCCTCGGTTTGAAAAGCTAAGTTTCACTCACCTAGTGAGAGAGAATAACAGGTTCACAGATTCACTAGCAACTCTATCTTCCATGATAGACATCCCGTCGGGAGTTCGGATGCGTCCAGTAATCATTGATCAAAAGTTTGCGCCAGCGTATGAGTCAATCTCTGCCATAGATGAAGTGCAGGATGACAACCCTTGGTATTACGACATATGGAATTTCTTGGAAAAGGAGACATATCCACTAGGGGCAAATGCCAAGGATAAAATGGCAATTAGAAGAATGGCTGTTCAGTTTATCATCTGCGGGGGTAAATTGTACAAAAGAGGTCATCTGGGAATGCACAAGCTGTGTGTGGAAGCTGAAGAATCGAAGCGCCTGATGGAGGCCATCCATGGAGGAGAATGTGGTGCACATATGAATGGGGTGATGCTGGCAAGAAAAATCCTCAGACAAGGATACTACTGGTCCACCATGGAAGAAGATTGTATCGGTTTTGTTCGGCGATGCCACAAATGCCAGATCTATGCGAACCGAATGAACATCCCGCCGTCAAAACTGTACAACATGACATCACCATGGCCGTTCTCAGTATGGGGAATCGATGTGATTGGAGCTGTAACTCCGAAGGGGTCAAACGGACATGAGTATATCTTGGTAACGATAGATTACTTTACGAAGTGGGTCGAGGCCCAGTCTTATGCAGTGTTGAAGGCTTCACATGTCGTGAAGTTTATCAGGAACAACATTATCTGCCGGTATGGAGTCCCGAATGAGATCATTTCGGACAATGGTTCTCACTTCAAGAAAGAAGTGATTGATTTGTTGGAGAAGTATAATGTCGCTTTTCATAAGTCGTCCACGTATCGGCCGCAGACCAACGGAGCAGTTGAGGCCGCCAACAAAAACATCAAACACATACTGCAGAAGATGGTAGAAACCTATCGGGATTGGCCAGATAAGTTGTCGTTCGCTCTGTGGGGCTACCGGACTTCAATTAGAACTTCAACTGGAGCAACTCCTTATTCGCTGGTCTATGGCATGGAAGCCGTTCTACCAATTGAGATTGAGGTTCCGTCATTGCGAGTATTGGCTGAGTGTCAGATAGCTGAGGCAGATTGGCAGCAGAGTAGGTTCGAGGAACTCATGCTCTTCGATGAAAGGAGACTGAAAGCACTGTACCACGTCCAGGGTTATCAGCGCAGAATCGCCCGGGCTTTTAACAAGAAGGTTAAGTCCAGGAATTTGAAGGAAGGAGACTTGGTGCTCAAGGATAACCGAGCTCCCATCCACGACCCAAGGGGCAAGTTCAGACCCAATTGGACTGGTCCCTATATCATCAAGTCTATCTGGTCAGGTGGAGCTGTGGTTCTGATGGACCTAGATGGCCTAGAGTTCTCCCAACCGATCAACATGGATAAGCTGAAGAAATATCACCCCTGAGAGGCTCGCTAGGCCGAAAACCCGAAAGGGCGACCTAGGCAAAATTCAGAGCACAAAAAATTAGAAAATATAAAAACTGAGCTCGCAAGGTTGAAAACCCGCAAAGGGCGGCCTTGGCAAAAGTTAGAGCGCAAAAGGAGAGTGAAAATACTCGAGTGAACCCAAGCCTGAACTACGTAAGGCTTGATTCCCATCATTGGGATACGTAGGCAGCTTCATCCTGAAGTTCAGCCACAAACATTTTCCCCGATCAGCTTTGTCCATTTGATCATCTTGGTCATCTTCGTCCATCAGCATTCATCGCAATCTCCGGTGCAGTGCTATTCAGACTAGGGGCAACTTTCCGTTGTCAGGCAGTGCCGCGGTACTATTCAAACTAGGGGCAATTTTCCAATTGCAGGAATCCGGAGTTGTGCACCTTAGTGACAGATCTCAGGTGTGTCCAGTTCTGATCCATATCGAAAATGGTTTTGAAAAGTTTTAATGAAAATGACTTTGTTCAAATAAATCTTTTTACAACTAAGACCATTTCCAGACCAAAAACGGAAATTTTTCAGTACCACAACCTTCAATTTCATTGATTTCAAATAGAGTTCTCTTGCTCTTGCATACAATTGAAGTTGCTTTTATTACATTCATAAAGAAAACTTGAAAGTACTAATAAAGCAATAAATCCGGGGCATGGTCAAGTCAAATGTCCCTGCGCCCCCTCCCAGAGCTGGTCGAAGCCTCTGACGCCAAAGTGGGCCCTTCCTGTGCCTCTTCATTAAGCCAATCCAAGCACTCATCAGACAAAGTACAACTGAAAGTGGGAGCAGGGGCCAGGAGTTCTCTCGCCCTCCATGCTGTGACATATCGGGCCAGCTGTGCGCCCCGAACCGGAAATGTAGCCGGGTACTCTATCCCTTCCGGTGGACAGGTCTGATCATGACCAAACTGACGCAGGATACGGAAGGGGAAGTAGAAGACACAGTGAGTCAAGCCAATCAATTGGATCCCAGGTTGACGGGTCATGCTGTAGCTCATCATTGGAAGATTGAGCCAAGGGCACCGCCAAGCAATACGATCTGCGGATAAACTGCACATCCATTCAAACCACCAACCCTCATCAAGGGCGTCAACCAGGCGTTGCCTGAAGAAATAGCCGCGAGCTGAATATGCAGGACAAGAGTCCACGACCTTCAATTTATCCATTAACCACACCTGGGAAGGGATGAAAAATGAGAGAATAAAGAATAGAGAGATGTACGATGAGAGAAAAAGTGAGAAAAGGGTTTTGTGAGAAAAACCGGGCCTGAGGGCCGAGTGATGTGAGCGAATATAAAATGTGAGATTGGGTGGGAAACATTACCTGCAGTAATAGCGGACTCCCTGCTAATCTGATCGTCTCTCGACGATAAAAGGCGTCTAAGCCCAGCAATGTCTCAGCTAGGACCATGGCAATGCAGCTTTTGCCCTCCTTCAAGCCTTGGGCGACTTCAACCAACCGGACACTGGCTCCTCCGGAACGGGAAACGAACAGAAAATGAGATAGCATGCATAGGCAAAGGGCGTGTCGCCGAAAACCTTGCCAGCGATGGTCGCCACGATCACCAGTCTCGGAAAAATGACAGACCAAGCTCGGAACATCTAATGTCCCGTCACAAATCAAAGAACGAGCCTCGGGTATTGAGAGCCCACACATTTGTCCTAAGGCTTGAGCATGGCCAAAACGAAGTTGAGGGAGAATCTCCTCATCGCGGTCGGATTCCATTAAAGCTTGGAAATCTTCGAAAGTGGGACACACCTCTTGCCCGCTAAAGCTAAAGACATGTGTTACCGGGTTCCAAAACCGTGCCGCGGCATGGAGGAATGGAAAATGCAGCGGAGTACGGCGCAAAGTGAATAGTGCGTTTATGCCGAAAGCCCGGAAATTCAGCTTTTCCGAGCCATCCAAGTTGTTAATCCAAGTTGCAAGATTTTGAGCAAGAAATGCTTCCATTTGGAGCAAATCAGTGTTGAAATGAAGAAAACCACGAAGTTGAGATCCTTTTGAAGAGGATAGGGTTGAGTGGAGGACACATGTCAACATTCTGCTGATACAGACAGTCTACAGCCGACCGGCAGTGTATAGTGCCGACCGGCTATACTTTTGTGCCGACCGGCCAAGTATTGTGCCGATGCAAATTGATCAAGGCCGGTGGACTTTCTATTGGGCCGGTGGCTCTCCCCTGTGTTCCCTGAGCTTTTTATGCTGAATATTGGGGAATTCCACCACTTCCAGCACTCTCCGGTGATTGACTCCCGCCGAATCGCGCGTATTTGTTTATCGAGTTGTTGTATATTTGCTTATCGAGTTGTATGTCACTCTCTTTAAGTCTTGGCTTTGTCTACCAAGATTGTACTTGCACTTGGCTAGTCTGTCGAGTCTTTGTTTTGCTTATCGAGTTGTAAGTTGGTTCACTACCTGGTTATTACGATGCGATGCCTTGTTTTCAAACAACAGTTTCAATTCCATTCATATTGTCATGTGATGTCTTGCGATGCGATGCACACAAGTGCGATACCTTTTCGAGCGAATAGCTGTTTCATTTTCGTCATGTGTTTTTGTAAAAACCCGCAACTTCAAAAGAATATAAAACCTGCCTGAGGCAGTGCAATGTGCTTAAACAACTAATGAAAAGGAATGTAAAGCAGAATGCTGGGTTGGATACCAGGAACCTCCCCTTCGTAGTCAGAACACCTCCTGCGCTCGTGCCTGGTTTGGCTGTGCAGTCTGACTCCTTCATCACTCAAGAATAGTGCGGGAAAGTGCACTTCTGGAATGTTAATGGATCTTCGAGTTGATTTCAAGCCATGACTTGTATGAGCGATGCTCGGAACATGTGAAGGATGTCCCTTCTCGTATCCTTTTATATCTTGTGATTTTCAAAAGAAGTTGTTTCAAATCATACTGTGTTACAGTACGTTGCATCTCAATGTCATGTTTTAATATGCTCAATTTCAATTACCTTTTACACACATTGCATTGTATGCGTGCTTTGCTTTACTGACATGTGTTCAATTACCTTCTATACACATTGCATTGTATGCGTGCTTTGCTTTACTTACATGTGTTCAATTACCTCCTACACACATTGCATTGTATGCGTGCTTTGCTTTACTGACATGTGTTCAATTACCTTCTATACACATTGCATTGTATGCGTGCTTTGCTTTACTGACATGTGTTCAATTACCTTCTATACACATTGCATTGTATGCGTGCTTTGCTTTACTGACATGTGTTCAATTACCTTCTATACACATTGCATTGTATGCGTGCTTTGCTTTACTGACATGTGTTCAATTACCTTCTATACACATTGCATTGTATGCGTGCTTTGCTTTACTGACATGTGTTCAATTACCCCTTCTACACACATTGCATTGTATGCGTGCTTTGCTTTACTGACATGTGTTCAATTACCTTCTATACACATTGCATTGTATGCGTGCTTTGCTTTACTGACATGTGTTCAATTACCTTCTATACACATTGCATTGTATGCGTGCTTTGCTTTACTGACATGTGTTCAATTACCTTCTACACACATTGCATTGTATGCGTGCTTTGCTTTACTGACATGTGTTCAATTACCTTCTAGACACATTGCATTGTATGCGTGCTTTGCTTTACTGACATGTGTTCAATTACCTTCTACACACATTGCATTGTATGCGTGCTTTGCTTTACTGACATGTGTTCAATTACCCCTTCTACACACATTGCATTGTATGCATGCTTTGCTTTACTGACATGTGTTCAATTACCTTCTACACACATTGCATTGTATGCGTGCTTTGCTTCACTTACATGTGTTCGATTATCTCACTATACACATTGCATTGTATGCGTGCTTTGCTTTACTGACATGTGTTCAAGTACCTTCTATACACATTGCATTGTATGCGTGCTTTGCTTCACTGACATGTGTTCAATTATAAACTTTCTATACACACTGATTGCGTTGTCACGCACTTTTGATTGCATTGTCATGAATATTGCTAACAGTGTCGTACCTGTTAAGTTTGTTTTCTTTTCAGGCACGATATTGTATGTACGGCTCATTTGAGGCCGGTGAAACCGGACGAACCGCACAGGTATTGTATCTCCCGAGTTGAGACGTATTGAGAATTGCATAATTCTCTTACATCCTTTCTACATTGTAGTGTAGACTGTTGCGTGTTAGCTTATAACTGTCGCATGTGTGCCTCATTACAGCTTTCTTTGCATTTTCATAAAGTTATGCTAGGCTTCTTGCATTTTCAGTTGCATTTTGCCCCTGCCCTCGGGTGCATATCTTGTTTGCCTTGTATGCTTGTCCAAGTCTTCAGCCTTGTCAAAGATGGGTCGTCTTTGGGCTTTGACATTCACTCACGTCATTGTTATGACTTCCGAGTTCTGTCAAAGAGGGGCAACTGTAGACACCCCATTTTTGACCGTCCTCAAGACTTGGACGTCACCGGTTGAACACCCGGTGATTATCCATGTTTGTGTTCGTTTTGAGTTCCCGGAGGTCCCGACTGTGCGCCGTGCCTCAGGATCTCTTAACCGGTTTGTTCTGTGCTTGGTTTTTCACCAAGACTTGTGTGTGTTTGCATTTGAGGGTAGGGGAAGGCTTGTTAGCCATCCCTAGAACCCACCGGCTGCCCCACACCTCCACCGGCTATCCATAGTAGCCATCGGCACTTTTTTACCCAAATCCTTGGCCGATCGGCACTGTATGATGCCGGCCGGCACATTTTTGTGCCGGTGATTGTTTTTGCCGGCCGGTGACCCTTCTGAACCCCCCTGGGGATGGTGCATGCCAGCTGTGCCAGCTGGATTACACCATCACTCCTCCCTGTGCATAACATTGCACCCTTTGCCCTTTGAACCCCCTTAAAGCTTCTAGAAGCTTGACCCCTTTTGGCCAAGCTTCTTGGAGAAGCTTGGCCAGCTGTCTTGGCTTCCCTTAGAAGCTAGGAACCCTTTGCACCCCTTGACCCCTTTGCTCTTACTTAGCCATTAAGTTTAGAGCCTTATGTTGCCTATATAAGCACCATTCATCTCCATTGCTCAAGGGTTAGCAATTTTAGGTCAAGAACCAGAGATTATACATACATTCTCTGATATACATCCATATATATCTATATCTCCCTCTCTCTCCTCTTGTGTGTGTGTTTTAGGCCCCAAATAGTGTATTTTACCTCACTTTTGCACCATTACACACACTATTACACCTAGCTCCGAGATTGGGAGACTTGGAGGTTTGTTTTGAGTGATTTTGGACTGGTTTTGATCACTTGAGGAGGGCTGGACCACCTGTTCTTCATTGGATCTTCAAGGGTAAGCTTGTTGCTTTAGATTCCCCATTCTTGCAACCTATTTCTACCCTCTTTACTTTGTGATTTTGAGTTTGTGTTTAAGATAAAAAAGTCTTGTTTTTACTTGTTCTTGAACCTTCATTAAGGTCATTTTATGGTTTGAGTTAAGCCTCATCACTTTAAGCCTTGTTTGGCCCTCTTTGGTGCCTTTTTCTTAGGCCTTCTTGTTTTGGTGTTCTTGGGTCTTCTCACCACTGAAAACCAGTGGGTTTTCAGTGGTGAGGATGATATTTTCGAGCCTCATCTAAGGGAGAGACACCCCTCTCCCTTTGGTCCTTTGGTTGGCCTTTGTTTTGGCTCATAGCATAACATGCATGCATGCTTTCCTTAGCTTTCATTTCAGAGCTTTATTGTGTGTTTTAGGTCATGTGTGACCTCTGTTTTTAGTTGATTTCATGGCCTCTTGCATGCTTTCCATGTTGGCTTTAGAATGCTCTTTCATGCTTATAAGTAGTGTCATGCTTTGAGCCTTGATTCTTGCATATTTTAGCTTGGTTTCATGAGGATATAAGCATCTATTTGTCATGTAATAGGGCTGTGAGCCACTGTTTTGGACACCCTTGGTATGCTTGATGTGCATGTTTTGCATTTTAGGCTTGTAAACTTTGCTTCCATGGAGTTCTAGCATGATTGACTTGTTTTGATCTAGTGATTTGGCATCATATTAGACCTCATTTCAGTCCATTAGTCATGTTTGCATGTTGGCATATGTGGCTTAGTTCATGTTTTAAAGATATGCTCTTGAATGCTTTAAAATAGACATTGTGCATGCTTCCATGTTTGGTGCATTTTTGGGGGTGCCATGAGGGGATTTGGGTGTCATTCCACATGCTTAAAATCTGTTTTTGTTTGTTGAATGCATGCCATGAGCGGTTGTATGAATGATGTCAAATTACTCTCTTTGGCGTCCTAGACTTGGGCCCATCGAATAACATGCTTGTGTGGCATTTTGATCATGTTGTGAGGCTTGTTTTGCCACTGTTTTTGGGAGTTTGAGGGCTGCCCTCTATGGCTTAAGTCCATTGTTGCATGCTTATTTCATGATTGTTGCTTGCTTGGTCAATGTAGCCTTGAATGTATGCTTGTTAGTTCCATGTTTAATTGGCCCATCTTGCATGCCATTTGTATCCTACATACTTTAGCTCTTTGCATGCTTAACATGATAGGTTGCATTGCATTTGAGCCTTGCTTGCATACTTGCATCTCATAGCTTGGTTTGGGGTTGTCAAGCCAAGCCTAGGATTGAGGGGAGTTCACATTTCAAGTGGTGTAACTCACCTCAATCCTTGGTCACTAAGGCCCTTGATTTCCACATGATAGGGACTTAGTATTCATTTGTTGTGTTGCATGCATATTTACATTAAAATGAGCAATCTTGGTTCCTTAGGCTATCATGCATCAAATGCACAATTGATAGCCCTAGAACCAAGAGCCACACCCCCTTGAGTCCCTAAACATGATAGGAGGTGTTGGACATGCTCACATTTGCCCAAAAACCATGCCTATGCATTGCTGTCTGTTGCTGCTGCTGTCATCTGTCTGGTGCAGGAACTTTCTGCCGACCGGCAGAAAATAGTGTCGACCGGCACTATTTTTTGTGCCGATAATTACCAAGTGCAGCCGGTGGCCACTGGAAGAAGCCGATGACTACACTGCCCAGCCGGTGGATCGTCTCAGGCCTCTTGGAAGGTATTCTGAAGTTTTGAGAATTTTTGGAGAGGCAGAGCAGTAAAAACAGAGACAGTAGTGCCAAGGCGTGGGCTTTTCGGGCAAGGCGGGCATCGGGCATGCATCATTCGCGCATCCCAAGGCAGGGCCGAGGCCCCATTTCATTTCATTTAGATGCTTTAATTTCAGTACTTAGAAATTTGTAATAATTTATTTATTCATTTATTCTTCGGTCTGTATTATTTATTTATTCGGTCCCTCCGAGTGAGGGCAAAAATGTAATAAGTGTGGGTGAGTGTGTGTATGTCTTCCAACCCCCATTTCTTTCTCCCTTTTATTTACCTGCTTGTGATGGTAGATTAGGGCATATTTAATTTAGCATACCTTATGCAATGCATGCGTGCATCCATGCATTTGTTGACATGCACCGGGCTCGGTACATCATACAAACTGCATCGTACTTTCAATTCCAAATTGAATACGTGATAGTTGTAGCATTTCACATGCCATGCCTAGGATAGCCGAGCCTGCCTAGATTACATCTTTGCATGTGTTGCATTAGACATTTCAGTATGCTTAGGTCCATGCACGGATTTCTAATAAGCTTCTGTTTTGGCTTGGAGTACTAGGTGAGCTTTTCTGTTTTAGCATATCGCATGCGTGTGTATGTTGCCATAATAGCATGACTACCATGAGGCTAAGTGCTTACATGATAAACTGTTTGAATGCCTGTGGATGGAGGTTGGATTGCCTGAGTTGGAACAACTCATTGAAATCCGCATTTTAGTCTACTTGTGAGTAGCAAAAGAAAACAACACGTTTTCCGAGACAAAACGGATATGCAATGTTTATTTCCAAGTCAGGTGATCTAGTCTATACTTGTTTGCTGTGCGCATAACATAGTAATTCTAGGTTTAAAAAAATTGGAATAAGGACATGTAATGTTTTCAAAAACGGATATCACGGTTAGTAGAGGCCGGTCTTCGGACCGGGCGAAAGGGGGTGCTCATAGCTGACCTTCCCCGATCGTACCCAAGCTCCCGAGCCAAGTCACTTTGGTGATGACGGACACGTGGCCTTCGGCACCGAGTCAGGGTTTCCTAAATTCCCCCTTTTAAAAAAAAATATTTAGGTGGCGACTCTGTAATCTGGCAAAGCAGTCCATGTTTGGCACTACTTTTCAAAAAATCTGTTTTCTCAAACGATTTGCCAGAGGTGGACTCTTTGGTTCAGATTTAGAACCGCGACACAAAAATCGAGTCCGAACTGTAGAGAGAGGCCCCCCCCGGGCGCGTCTACAATATCCAAGAAGAAGATCTAGAAGCCGTACCCTAGAAATTGATTTAATCGCAGCTTTATAGCAGGCAGAATCGCAATCACCGCTCAATTGCAGGAATGGCCGCTCGAGTGGTGTGACTTAAATGCGTGTTTCTAAACAAGTGCCTTCGCTCGAGCAATGGAAAGTTCGCTCGAGCGTAAAATCTTAACTCCCAGTACTTTTGCAGCTCGATCCCCGGCATAGCCAATGAAGTGGCAAACATGAAAGAATTAAGATCACAAACTCCTCTGCAAGGTACAATTCAAGTTGGATTCGCATTTAAATACTCATAGCCTCATTAAAATAAAAGAACGAATAAAATTACAATTGAAAGGAGTTTTGTTAAACGAGATTGCCAATAATAAAAACTTAACAAAACTTTCCTACATTTGCAAATGACTACCACTCCATTATCACTCTATTTTCTGATACTTTTCTACATATACTTGAAAATCCTGGCTTTAGCAGAAGATAAAGACCAATTTATCTACAATGGCTTCCAAGGAGCCAATCTTCATCTTGATGGGCTTGCACAAATCCATACCAATGGTCTATTGTAGCTCACCAACACTTCTCAGAAAAAATTTGGCCATGCTTTCACTACAAGCAAAGGGACTATTTGAGTCGAATTATTTGTGACGGGAACACTTGCCAACTCAAAAATGGATTATTAGCGTAAGCAAAATAGGACTGTCTCCAAAAACATCTACTAGCTATTTATTATTTTAAGTCAGCAAATTATACCATCTCAAAAATATATTAGTTTCGTTAGTAAGATTTTTTCCGTCTGAAAAAGAATTATCTAATTTTTTATTCTTTTTTTTTTTTTTTTGCTCCAAAATTTCCCTCGCGCCTATTTCAGATTGTTTAGCATCCACATTGTTTGCCGTCGCAAAAAATGAAAAAAGTAATGAAAAAAATTTAAAACAACAAGTAACTCTTCATCTTTTTTCGTTCCTTCCTTTTCTTTTGTTTCTCTGTTTGCCCTAAATTCCATCTTGGTTCATCAACGAACAAGTAACTCTTCATCAGCACTAGCACTACCGACTCTCCATCTCCATCGGCACCATCGACTCTCCTCCTCCACCGACCCACTGACTGTCCTCCTCCTAAGGGTAAGTACTCTCTCTCTCTCTCTCTCTCTCTCTCTCTCTCTCTCTATATATATATATATATATGAATTAGTCCAAAACATTGAAAGATTCTTCAAAGTTTCCTCATACAGATCCTTTTCTACTAAGGAATTTCGCTTTCTCTCTCTTTCTCGGTCATCAAACAGTCTTAGGGTATATATAAAACGTAAATTTTAGTCTCCCTCACTTTCTGTTTCTCTTCGATTTCTCCTTGAACTCAACTCTCTCTCTCTCTCTCTCTCTCTTAATTTCTTTCTTCTCCTCCATCGTTTTCCTCTATCAAATATGAAACCAGAGATCCCACATTGATTTTGAATGTTGAACTGAAATAGTAGATGATTTTAGTGTTCAATTTGTTTTATTTCGCCCTAGTTTTTTTTTTTTTTTTTTTTTTATAGCTTTCTCTGTAAACCAAACTTGGGAATGGTAAAATTGACCTCTATGAAAGGATTAAAAAAAAAAAAACACAATATTGTATGTGAAATGCTTTGTTTCTATATATTAGGGATATATGGTGTATATATATAATCTATAATTGATTGGCTTTACTATGAAAGGTGACATTGTATTTTTCTTGAAAGTTCTTAGCATGTTTTTCCTATTCTGAAAAAATCTCACAAAAAAAGTGTGTAGTACACATCTGGCTAAAAATTTCTTATTGAAGAAAGAAATGAGATAGGCATCAATGCTCGGTCATTGAAAAAATGAGACTCTAGTCATCTAGAATGTAGTTTAAAAAAGCTTGTACAGTGATCCGGACACGTGTCCATTGATGTTAGTAGTTGATTATTATCTTGTTTACATCCTTTCCTACTTTGTATTTGAGTTATAGGATGTGTTGGGCAAGTTTGTTCCAGGTTGGTTGAGCTTAGGAACCAAAACTAGTTGCCCAGGTTTTGGCCTGTCTGCTCGAGCGGAGCTTTGGTGTTCGAGCGGGGACCTTGTTGTTGTTTGTCCGCTCGAGCGGGGGTTTTGGTGCTCGAGCAGGGAATACACCCATCCAGTATTTCCTGTGTAGTGTTGGACGCTCCAGCGGGGGATTGGCCGCTCGAGCGGGAGGTTGTGAGTTACGCTCGAGCGGGAAATTGGGGCGCTCGAGCGGGGACCTGGTATGTCGAGATTCTGGAAGTGTGCATCCGCCACTCGAGCAAAAGTTTGGCCGCTCGAGCGGGAGTCTGTGAGTGGCGCTCGAGCGGTGGTTTCCACGCTCGAGCGGGGCGACTGGTTTAAAGCTCCGTGTTTTGACATTTTAAATCACTTTTTCACATTCTCTTCTCTCTCCTACTTTTCCAAAAACACCATTGTTGAGCTTCTCACTCTAGAGCTCTACCTTCTCTCTAAGTATTGATCTAGTAGGAGTGGTTTGCTCACCTTTGGCCTTTACAAAAAAGTCGTTGATCGTCGAGGGCTACATTTTAATCTGAAAATTTCAGAATTTGGAGCATTTTGATTTTGGTCTTCATCTCCGTTGGAGCTCATCTTTTGAGGTAGGGATATCCTACTCCTATTTATGGATTTTGTCTTTAAATTTTAGCTTTTTGATATGTTGGAAGTTGTTGTGTAATTTTGAGAAAACTTTGGGTCTTTGTGTAATTTTACAAAAGTTGGGGTTTTATTTATAATGAACCTAGAGGCATGTTTGGCCTCGAGAAATGAAATTGATGTTGAAACATTGATGAAAATGGAACCTAAGGGTTGTAATGTTAATTATGGAAAATTCCCTAATTACATTGATGAATTAATTTGTATAATTAATTATGAGAAATGAGGAATATGGATTGGGAATGTTGAGATTGGAAATATTTGGGATTAAAGGGTGTAGTTAGATTATGTATCACTCACCGAATTGAAATGTGATTTATTATCCATTTTGTGCTTTTATTTTCTGTTTAGAAATAACTGCTTTGGGCTATCGGTGAAGGATAGTCTTGATTGTTATAGACAATGCATGATGATTAGGCAAATTGAAACTAATCACTGGAATATGTCATTGAGCATGACGGTGGAAAGAATACATTAACTTTACGTATTGATTGATGATGTGTATAATAATTGTTTATATGCATTGTGTTGTGTTGGAGGAGATAGGGAATGTACTCCATGGTTTAGGGGAAGATAGGGGATGGACCTCTAAACCGGATGTTGTTTGGGAGAAGATAGGGGATGAACTCCATAGATACAGCTCAATTGCTTATCTAGTGATGTATTGACACAGCTCATATGCTTGTCTTTGGAAGTGTGATATTGCTCTTATGCATATCTATGGAAGTGTTGATATAGCTTATATGCTTATCTGTTATGAAATGGGAAAATGTTTAATATGAGTTAATGTCTCATATAAGTTGTTTGGCTAGGTTCTGAGCCATGGTTACGAATTGGAATTGAAAGGAAATGGAAAATGAAAAGTAACATAGACTTGTGAGTCATGTAATTGTATTGTGGTATAAGTGGATGTATCAGTGTTGACCATCTATCAACTGCTAATCTTTTAGTCATTGTTCATAGTTGGTTAGTGTATTTCTACTGGGCTGTGGCTCACCCTATATGGGAACATCATTTTCAGGTACAGGTAGCATGCAACCTCCAAGGGCATAGCTTGGGAGGCTAGAGACGGGCAGACTTTTTGTTGTCTTTCTTTTTGATGTATTACATGTAAATTCAAGCCAAGGGCTTAA
The DNA here is from genome assembly GCA_036172215.1 of Camellia granthamiana. Taxonomy (NCBI): domain Eukaryota; kingdom Viridiplantae; phylum Streptophyta; class Magnoliopsida; order Ericales; family Theaceae; genus Camellia; species Camellia granthamiana. The sequence goes on along the minus strand of CM069905.1, from coordinate 45,202,080 downwards.
TGTGTAAATGAGTTAGCACTCTACTTTTTGTAACCAAGTGTTAACTTGGAAAGCTGTAAGCCCTTAGGGCATTTGCTTTTGTTGTTAACATGTAATACATTTTGTAATGAAACTTAATGAATAGAAGGAAGTGGATCTTTTATATATCAATGCATGTCTATATTGATGGGTTTATTGTTGTTATTTTGGGGGCGTTACAACTTGGTATCAGAGCGTACCGGGTTCGAATACTTTGGGTACGTGGGAAGTGATTAGGATCACAATGGGTTTGTCTCGCTTGATAGAGACTTAGGTGTAGTGTCATATGCCATGTGTTTAATTGATAACATGCTTATGTGATTATTTGGGTATGGGATTTAGTTTCTAGGATGTTGATTGGATCCTTGGGTTTCTGGGAGTCTTGTTGGAAAAGCACTTGATCAATGCTGTTTCTAACCGGAACTCTAGTAACGCCTCGGGACTATCATTATCCAGAAATGAAATTCGTAAGTGCTTATGTGTCTATGTGCTTACGTGCAGTGAATTACAATTGTCCATGCATTAGGACACGAGTGTTTAGTTTTGGCACATTTATGAATGTGCTAATGTTCTTCGTTTCCTTTGTCATGATGTCAGGACAGGGAAGAGGTGGTAGGCGTGGTAGGCCTAGGAGGCAGGAAGTACCTTTACCGGATGAGATTCCGGCAGTTCAGGAGGGAGTTGGTGTAGACACCCCATTTTTGACCGTCCTCAAGACTTGGACGTCACCGTTTGAACACTCGGTGATTATCCATGTTTGTGTTCGTTTGGAGTTCCCGGAGTTCTCGCCTACGCGCCTTGCCTCAGGACCTCCGAACTCGACTGTTTTGTGTCTAGTTTTGCACCAAACACTTGTGTTTTGCCTTGAAAGGCAGGGAATGCCTTGTGAGGCATCCCCACACATCACCGGCAGTGGCTAGAGGCCACCGGCTGGTTTTTGTTGCCACCGACAATATATATTGCCGGTCGGCACTCTTTGTTGCCGGTCGGCACTCCATTTTGTCAAAATGACAATTTTGAGCGGCCGACCACTGTTCATCTGCTTTTGCAGATATTTTAGGACAGCTGTGGGGCATTTGGTTCCCCTCCATACACGTGTATGGAGGGATGCTCCTCTTGTAAGCTTGTTGTATAAGCTTTACAAGTTTGGTGGCCTATAAGAGAGGGGTCTCTTCTCTTGGCTTAAGGGTTAGAGAATTTTGGAGAGAAAAACACAAAGAGAAGCTCTGGTCTTAGGGTTAGGGTTGATACATATCTCCTATCTCTCTTTTCCTCTCTTTGTGTTCTAGGTGTTTTAGTCCATACTATTGCACACAAACACCTAGTGCTTCACCTTCCTTTGGCTACTGAGGTTCTAAGGGCTTGTTTTGGTGTTTTGGAGCTGGATTCAAGTCAAGGAAGGTTGTTGGAGCATCATTTGTGAAGGTGGTCTACAAGGGTAAGAAACTTGCCTTTTATTCCCCATTTTTGCATTGCTTTTCTACCTATCCTAGAACTGTTTTTGTGCTTAGTGTATAATACAAAAAAGTTCTGTTTTTAAACCCTCTTGATTGTTTGTTAAGAGTGTTTTTTGGTTTGGAGGTGTTTGACCACCCTTAGGCCTTGAGAGGCCCCATTTTGTGCCATTGTTGGTGAGCTCCGAGACTTTGGTGCTTGGGCCTCCTCACCACTGAAATCTTGAGGGATTTTAGTGGTGAAGATGGTGCCTTGAGGTCTCAAGAAGGAGAGGGCCACCCCCTCTCCTTGTTGTCCTTGAAAACGACACTTTTTGCTTCTTGAGAGAGCCTCATGTTTAAGTGCGTGTTGATCATGTCTAGGCTATTTTTCATGCTTATTATGCCATGATATAACATTGTTATGTGTTGGTTTTGGTACGCCGTGTTAGCTTAGCATACATGCCATGTGATGCCATGTTGTTCCCTTAATATGCCTTAGGTTGTTAGCCTTTGTTCTAGCATGTTTTGGGCTTGACTTTGTGAAGGTTTTGTGCTTATTTTGCCATGTATAAGGTCTGTCCATAGTTTCTTGGGTCGATCTTGGCATGCTTAGTATAGCTCCTTTGTATTTTGAGCTTGTATGCTTCAAGTATGTGAATGTGTAGCATGTGTTGCTTGCATCATTTAAGTGGCTTGGCACCACTTGTAACATCATTTCAGTCCCTAAGACATGCTTGTATGCTTGCCTTGGTTGTCTCTTTGATGCCTTATGAGCATGTGTTATATGCTTCTTGAAAGTGCATTTGTGTGTGCCTCTATACTTGAGCCTCTTAGATGCCATCTAAGTGATCTTTTGGTCTTGTTTTAACATGCTAAAAATCTGTTTTTAGTTGTTTAATGCATGCCATGTTTGTTATGCTAAGTGTACTTCAAAGCTTCATTACCTTGCTTCAAGTACTTGGATTATTTGCATGCTTATGTTTATCTTGTCTAAGTTGGTTTAACACCTCTTATTGCATGATTTTCAGGGTTTATGATGCATGCTAATTGTCCATACTTAGCCTCTTTTAAGTGTGCTTGAAAGTTGCTTGTTTAATGCCTAAGTGTTGGACCAACTTACTTGCATGCGTGTATGTATGTTTGATCCCAATTCCTTGGTGTTTGGCCACTGTTTTAGGCCTATTTAGAGTTGCCTAAATCATGTTTAAGTCCACCTTTTCATTAGTTTGCATTGCCTCATGTTTGCTTGTATGCTTGCATAAGCGTCTTGCCATGCCATGTTGCATCCTTAGCTTGCATGCCTAGGTTGCATTGCATCTTGCATGCATGCCTTGTTCCTTGATTTGGTGATAGGAATTGGGCCTTGGTTTGTTTGTTTGATTTGCATTTCATTTGACATGAAAGTGCACACTTGATTCTTTAGGCCATCATGCATGGAAATGCGTGATTGGTGGCCCGAGAATCGAGGCACATGCCCCTTTGAGTCACAAACATGATAGGGGGCATTATTGGTGCATACATTGTTTAAATTGTATTGCCATGCAAGTTTTGCCCTCTGCTGCCGTGAATTGCAGGTTCTGCAGGCATTGTTTGCCGACTGGCAACATATGGTGCCGGTCGGCAGTAAATCATCAGCCGATGGATTCATTTTGTGCCGGCGACCACAATTCACTGCCGGTGGTAATTCTACCCAGCCGGTGGTATCCCCCAGTGTCTTGAGAGGCATTCTTGAGACTTTGGCAGTTTTCAGAAGAGCAGAGCAGGGAAAACAGAGGCAGACTATGCATGGCAGTGCGATTCCGAGCAAGTCCCGAGCATGCGCTGCATCTGGCCCTCTTCCCGAGGCAGTTTACTGTTCTAATTAGATTAATTAATTTGTTTAATTAATTTAATGGGTCTGTAATATTTAATTAGCTTGCGTAGTTAATTAATTTGTATATTCTTTTGGTCCCTCCGGGCGAGGGAAAATCTGTAATAAGCGTGTGTGCGTGGTGTGCATGTCTTCCAACCCCCACGTCTTTCTCCCTTTTATTTACCTGTTTATGATGGTAGATTAGGGCATATTTATTTTAGCATACCTTATGCAATGCATGCGTGCATCTATGCATCTGTTGACATGCATCGGGCTCGGTACATCATACAAACTGCATTGTATTTCAATTCCAAATTGAATACGTGTTAGTTGCAGCATCTCACATGCCATGTTTAGGATAGCCGAGCCTGTCCAAATTGCATTCTTGCCTGTGTTGCATTAGCCACTTAACATGAACTAGGGACATGCATGTTTACTAACTAGTTTGTTGTTTTGGCACGGAGTACAATGTAAGTATTTATGCTTTAGCATCTCGCATGCGTGTGAATGTTAACATGACAGTATGCTTACCATGCGGCTAAGTGCTTACATGAGATAAACTATTTGAATGCCTGTGGGTGGAGGTTGGATTGTTTGAGTTGGAATAGCTCATTGAAATCCGTGTTTTAGCCTACTTGCGAGTAGCAAATTCCAAAGCGCTTTTCAAAACGAACGGATATGCAATGCTTATTCCCAAATTAGGCAATCTAGTCTATACTTGTTTGCTGTGCGCATAACATAGTAATTCTAGGCTAATAAACCGGTATAAGAGCACATAAAGTTTTCAAAATCGGATATCACGGTTAGTAGAGGCCGGTCTACGGACCGGGCGAAAGGGGGTGCTCATAGCTGACCTTCCCCGATCGTACCCAAGCTCCCGAGCCGAGGCAACTTTGGTGATGACGGACACGTGGCCTTTGGCACCGAGTCAGGGTTTCCTAAATTCTCCCATTAAAAAAATATTTAGGTGGCGACTCTGTATCTGGCAAAGCAGTCCATGTTTGGCACTTCTTTTCAAAATCTATTTTTCTTCAAAACGATTTGCCAGAGTTGGACTATTTGGTTCAGATTAAGAACCGCAACACATAACAAAAAAGGAGAGTCCGAATTGTAGCGAGGTCCCCCGCGGGCGTTGTTACAATTGGTCAGGCCAATGTGGCCGAGCCAGCGGGCCAGCAGGCTATGAGTGCCTTGGCCCGAGAGATAGCAGGAGCTTTGGGTATTCTCAGGGCTGGGAATCAGGCAGTTGAGGCAGGGCCCTCTTTCTTGAAGAGGGAGTTCTTCCGGTCTAACCCGGAGGAGTTTGTTGGGGATCCAAAGGAGCCACTGAAGGCAGACGAGTGGTTGGAACAAATGAGCAAGACGTTCGAGATGCTTGGCATCGAGGACGGAGCACTAAAGGTGACCTTGGCATCCTTCCAGCTGAAGGGAGATGCGGGTCAATGGTGGAAGTATGAGAAAGTCCGTGTTGGCGGTACTTGGGAGGCATTTGTGAATGCTTTCCAGGAGAGGTTCTTATCAGCAGTTGCTAGGGAGAAGCTGAGAGATCAGTTTAGTCGGCTCAAACATGAGGGTTTGTCTGTGGCCGAATTTGAGGCTACATTTACTAGCTTGTCCAGGTTTGTACCTGAACTTGTGGCGACTGAGGAACGCCGTTGCTACGAGTTTGAGCGAAAGCTGAGGCGTGGCCTCAAGTTGAGGGTTGGTGGTTCTTACATACGAGAGTATAGAAATTTGGTAGATGCTGCAGCTCACATGGAGCTTATGATGCAGGAGGAAGAAGAGGAGAAACATAGAGGCTCCAAGAGGGGCCAAGATGGCCAAGGAGATGGTAGGAGACAGAGGGGTTATAACCCTCAGCCGTCTCAGGGCGGTTTGGCCAGGTCGACTTTCCCAGTACCGAGTACAGGCTCCGGGAGGGGCAATCAGGGAGAGTTCACCTTTTACAAGTGTGGCCAGCTGGGTCACAAGGCTTCAGTTTGCCTGCAGAAGGGCGGAGGTTAGAGAGCTTCTTCTTCTTCAGCCAGACCGCAGAGTCAGAGTTTGGGCAGGGGGCAGCCCTTGTCTTGCTATCAGTGTGGACAGCCTGGGCACCTGAAGAGGTTCTGCCCACAGTTGAGTGCCACATCAGGAGCGTCTGGTTCTAGACAGACGCAGGGATTTTAGCCAGCTCAGTCTGTGCAGGCCTCGAGGGCCAATCCGGGTCAGTGCAGCAGTCGTATGTTCCTAGAGGTGAGCAGGTGGATCAGGGGCCTACAGGGCGCGTGTATGCTATTACCGCGTAGGACTCAATACCGGCTCCATCAGTAGTGAGAGGTACCTTTCTGTTTTGTAACTCGGTTGCTAGTGTATTGATTGATACGGGTGCGTCTCATTCTTTTGTATCTGCTGCATTTGCATCTGTGTTGGAGTTGGAGTTAGCACTGTTAGCATCTCCTATTTGTGTAGTGTCACCTATTGGGGGTGAGTTGATTTTGAAACACGGGTGTAGAGGTTGTGATATAAAGGTCGCCGATCATAGGCTTCCGTTTCCTTTTGTAGTTATGCCCATGAAAGGCTTTGACGTTATTTTGGGTATGGACTGGTTATCGTCATACCGGGCAGTTATTGATTGCTACCGCCAGAGGGTTACTTGTTGTACCGTGAGCGGGGAGTGTTTCCATTTCTTGGGGGACCAGGTTGGTAGTGTTGTGCCACCGGGGTATGATCCGCGAGGGCGGAGTGAGCTTAGTGGTCTACTTGCTAGCTTTGAGAGTGGTGAGTGTGATGAGACCCAGAATGCGTTACCGAGGGTGGTTTGCGAGTATTCAGATGTTTTTCCCGAGGACCTTGTTGATTTGCCACCTCATCGAGAGATTGAGTTCTCTATTAATCTAGTGCCCGGTACGGCGCCGATTTCTATTGCACCTTACCGATTCGCTCCAGCAGAGTTGGTTGAGTTGAAAGTTCAGCTCCAGGAATTGCTAGATAAGGGCTTTGTACGCCCTAGTGTTTCACCGTGGAGAGCACCGGCCCTCTTTGCTAAGAAGAAAGATGGTGCCTTGAGATTGTGTATCGACTACCAAAAGTTGAATCGGGCTACGGTAAAGAATAAGTATCCTATGCCCCGTATAGATGATTTGTTTGACCAGTTGAAGGGTTCCCGTTGTTTCTCTAAGATAGACTTGAGATCGGGTTACCACTAGTTGAGGGTCAGGGAGGAGGATATTCTGAAGACGGCATTCCGTACGCGGTATGGCCATTATGAGTTTCTGGTGATGCCATTTGGGCTTACAACGCACCGGCAGTCTTTATGGACTTCATGAACTGGATCTTCTAGGAATTCTTGGATCGTTTTGTAGTCATTTTCGTGGACGACATTCTTATCTATTCACCTTCAGAGGAGGAGCACGAGGAACACTTGAGAGTGGTGCTTGGGTTGCTTAGGGCCCATAGGCTGTACGCCAAGTTTGGGAAGTGTGAGTTCTGGTTAGAAGAAGTCAAGTTCTTAGGCCATGTGGTTTTCGGAGAAGGGGTGTCTGTTGATACATCCAAGACTGAGGCAGTGCAAGATTGGGCACAGCCTAAGAGTGTGTTTGAGATCCGCAGTTTTTTGGGATTAGCTGGGTATTACCATCAGTTTGTGAAGGATTTCTCCAGGTTAGCTTCACTGTTGACTAGGTTGACTCGGAAGGGAGTCAAATTTGTATGGAGTGAGACTTGTGAAAAGTCGTTCCAGGAGTTGAAAGTTAGATTGATCACCACTCCGGTCTTGATTATTCCAGAGAGAGGGTTGGGTTATGCAGTCTATTGTGATGCCTCACGAGAGGGTTTGGGTTGTGTGTTGATGCAAGAGGGGAAAGTGGTAGCTTATGGCTCACGACAGTTGAAAATTCACGAGAAGAATTACCCTACACATGACCTAGAGTTAGCGGCTGTGATCTTTGCCTTGAAAATCTAGAGGCACTACCTTTATGGTGAGAGATTCGAGGTGCTCTCGGATCACAAGAGTCTGAAATATCTGTTTTCACAGAAAGACTTGAACTTGAGGCAGATGAGGTGGATGGAGTTTATTGAGGATTACGACTTCGAGTTGCATTATCACCCGGGGAAGGCCAATGTTGTGGCTGATGCCCTTAGCAGGAAATCCGTTAGTGATGTAGCTAGTATAGCCATCCGGGAGTGGGAGATGTTGGGGGCACTTGGCGAGTTCGATTTGCTTCTGGGTGAATCCGTTGAGGCGGCGGCCTTGTTTTCTGTTGTTGCGCAGCCTACACTTGTGACTCGAGTGTTAGAGGCACAGAGAGGTGACCTTGAGGTAGAATCCCTCCGAGAGAAGATCTCCAGTAGGAAAGTTGAGAAGGGTTTGACGGTGTATCCCGACCTGAGTGTGAGATACCGAGACCGTTTGTTTGTGCCGGAGTCTTGCCGAGAGGAGGTACTCTGAGAGTTTCATCATTCGCGCCTTGCAGTACATCCGAGAGGTACTAAGATGTATTGGGATTTGGGTCGCCAGTTTTGGTGGCGGGGTATGAAGAAAGATGTAGCAGTTTTCGTGTCTAGGTGCCTTACTTGTCAGCAAGTGAAGGCCGAGCATCAGAGGCCAGCGGGTTTGTTGCAACCCTTGCCTATTGCAGAGTGGAAGTGGGAGCATGTTACTATGGACTTCGTTGTAGGTCTTCCGAGGACTCAGCGGGGTAGTGATGCTATTTGGATGGTTGTAGACCGGTTGACTAAGTCGGCGCATTTCATTCCTATGCGCGTGAGAGATTCGATAGATCATCTTGCCGACTTGTATATTCGGGACGTAGTGAGGTTGCACGTGGTCCCAGTGACGATCGTCTCAGATAGAGATCCTCGTTTTACTGCTAGGTTGTGGCAGAGTTTGCGGAGTGCCTTGGGTACTAAGTTGACCTTTAGTACGGCTTATCACCCTCAGACTGATGGGCAGTCCGAGCGTACTATTCAGATCGTTGAAGATATGCTTCGGGGTTGTGCCCTTGATTTCAGTGGGACGTGGGAGAGGCACTTACCATTGGTGGAGTTTGCCTACAACAACAGCTTTCAGTCTAGTATTGGTATGGCACCGTTTGAGGCCTTGTATGGCCGACCTTGTAGGTCTCCGGTTTGTTGGGCCGAGGTGGGCGACACACCTTTCTTGGGTCCAGAGTTGGTTAGGGAGACGACGGAGAAAGTTGAGCTTATCCGTAGGAGGCTTGTTACAGTCCAGAGTCGTCAGAAATCTTATGCTGACCGTAGGAGGAGGCCTTTGGCATTTGAGACGGGTGATCATGTCTTTCTGAAGATATCACCTAGGCGGGGATTGATGAGGTTTGGGAAGAGTGGGAAGTTATCCCCTTGGTTTATTGGTCCTTTTGAGATCCTTGAGAGGATTGGCGAGATTGCTTATCGTTTAGCTTTGCCGCCACAGTTGTCCGGAGTTCATGACGTGTTTCATATGAGTATGCTTCGGAAGTATGAGCCGGATCCATCACATGTGTTGGATTGGACCGACCTAGAGGTAGATGAGGATGCCTCGTATGAGGAGAGACCGGTTCGGGTCTTGGATAGGCGGGATCAAGTCTTGCGTGGCAAGACCATTCCTTTAGTGAAGGTTTTGTGGAAACATCACGGAGTGGAGGAGGCCACTTAGGAATGTGAATTGGAGGTCCGAGAGAAATATCCGGATCTATTTGTGGATGTTTGAACATATGTCGTATAACGTTGTATTGTTGAACTTTAAGATCATTAAATATGTCTTAAGTTGTAAAGCATTGTGAATGTTTTGATTTACGGAAGTACTGTAGAACTTGCCCTGATATGGGAGTTGATTATAATATTGCATATGTTGGCTATATTATAGAAATGGAGTTGTATCATGTAAATTGATTATGATATAAATTGTGAACCATGTGTGTTGAAAGTGGTTAGAAATGGAAGAGAAATGCATGTTGATAATGCACTTGTAATATATGTTGTGAAATGCCTCTTGATAAGAGATGGAACGACCGGTAATGGGTCGAGTTGTTGAATGTTGTAATGTAACATTGTTTAAAATGGAGAAAAACCTGCTTTCGAAAACTTGTTCTTAATTTCGGGGACGAAATTCTTTAAGGGGGGGAGGTTATAGCGATCCCGGGTTTACCCTTGTTGTACAGTGATCCGGACACGTGTCCGTTGATGTTAGTAGTTGATTATTATCTTGTTTACATCCTTTCGTACTTTGTATTTGAGTTGTAGGATGTGTTGGGCAAGTTTGTTACAGGTTGGTTGAGCTTAGGAACCAAAACTAGTTGCCCAGGTTTTGGCCTGTCCGCTCGAGCGGGGACCTTGTTGTTGTTTGTCCGCTCGAGCGGGGGTTTTGGCGCTCGAGCGGGGAATACACCCATCCAGTATTTCCTGTGTAGTGTTGGACGCTCGAGCGGGAGATTGGCCACTCGAGCGGGAGGTTGTGAGTTACGCTCGAGCGGGAAATTGGGCGCTCGAGCGGGGACCTGGTATGTCGAGATTCTGGAAGTGTGCATCCGCCGCTCGAGAGGGAGTCTGTGAGTGGTGCTCGAGCGGGGGTTTCCACGCTCGAGCGGGGCGACTGGTTTAAAGCTCCGTGTTTTGACATTTTAAATCACTTTTTCACATTCTCTTCTCTCTCCTACTTTTCCAAAAACACCATTGTTGAGCTTCTCACTCTAGAGCTCTACCTTCTCTCTAAGTATTGATCTAGTAGGAGTGGTTTGCTCACCTTTGGCCTTTACAAAAAAGTCGTTGATCGTCGAGGGCTACATTTTAATATGAAAATTTCGAAATTTGGAGCATTTTGATTTTGGTCTTCATCTCCGTTGGAGCTCATCTTTTGAGGTAGGGATATCCTACTCCTCTTTATGGATTTTGTCTTTAAATTTTAGCTTTTTGATATGTTGGAAGTTGTTGTGTAATTTTGAGAAAACTTTGGGTCTTTGTGTAATTTGACAAAAGTTGGGGTTTTATTTATAATGAACCTAGAGGCATGTTTGGCCTAGAGAAATGAAATTGATGTTGAAACATTGATGAAAATGGAACCTAAGGGTTGTAATGTTAATTATGGAAAATGCCCTAATTACATTGATGAATTAATTTGTATAATTAATTATGAGAAATGAGGAATTGGATTGGGAATGTTGAGATTGGAAATATTTGGGATTAAAGGGTGTAGTTAGATTATGTATCACTCACCGAATTGAAATGTGATTTATTATCCATTTTGTGCTTTTATTTTCTGTTTAGAAATAACTGATTTGGGCTATTGGTGAAGGATAGTCTTGATTATTGTAGACAATGCATGATGATTAGGCAAATTGAAACTAATCACTGGAATATGTCATTGAGTATGACGGTGGAAAGAATACATTAACTTTATGTATTGATTGATGATGTGTATAATAATTGTTTATATGCATTGTGTTGTGTTGGAGGAGATAGGGGATGTACTCCACGGTTTAGGGGAAGATAGGGGATGGACCTCTAAACCGGATGTTGTTTGGGAGAAGATAGGGAATGGACTCCATAGATACAGCACAATTGCTTATCTAGTGATGTATTGACACAGCTCATATGCTTGTCTTTGGAAGTGTGATATTGCTCTTATGCATATCTATGGAAGTGTTGATATAGATTATATGCTTATCTGTTATGAAATGGGAAAATGTTTAATATGAGTTACTGTCTCATATAAGTTGTTTGGCTAGGTTCTGAGCCATGGTTATGAATTGGGAATTGAAAGGAAATGGAAAATGAAAAGTAACATAGACTTGTGAGTCATGTAATTGTATTGTGGTATAAGTGGATGTATCAGTGTTGACCATCTATCAACTGCTAATCTTTTAGTCATTGTTCATAGTTGGTTTAGTGTATTTCTACTGGGCTGTGGCTCACCCTATATGGGAACATCATTTTCAGGTACAGGTAGCATGCCCACTTGCAAGGATATAGCTTGGGAGGCTAGAGACGGGCAGACTTTTTGTTGTCTTTCTTTTTGATGTATTACATGTAAATTCAAGCCAAGGGCTTAATGTGTAAATGAGTTAGCACTCTACTTTTTGTAACCAAGTGTTAACTTGGAAAGCTGTAAGCCCTTATGGCATTTGCTTTTGTTGTTAACATGTAATAGCTTTTGTAATGAAACTTGATGAATAGAAGGAAGCGGATCTTTTATATATCAATGCATGTCTATATTGATGGGTTTATTGTTGTTATTTTGGGGGCGTTACATTACCCATGTTTTGTCACTACAAAATAAATTAGAAAATCGTGATCATCAAATATATCAACTAAATTTCAATAAAAAATTCAGATTATTATTTACAATGCCACTAATAAATTTGTGCATAGTAAATATTCCAGTGTATATTGATGAACCTTGTTTACCCAAAAAAGGCCATAGAATTACAATTCTTTATTTAATAAAGATAAAAACATGTGTTCTTTTTATGTGTAAATTATGCTTTTAGGATTTTTTTTTTCTTCCCTTTCTTGTAGATGGACTGTGTAGTGGCCAACTGTTGAGCTTTCATATGTTATGAGGAAATTTTAGTTGTCTTAAACTAATATAGTACTCGTTGAATGTGTAGTTAACTATTTATTTCTAATTTTTAATTGGAAAAAAAAAAGAAAAAGAATGAGAACTCTAAAAAGTCTCCTAATGTACCCACAATGGCATGAATATAGAGTTTGTTGGATGGTGTGTTAAAAATTACATAATCAAAATATAAAATAACAAAATAAAATAAAAAAAGGGAGTAACATTTAAGCTAAAATATGACCAAAAAAATTAAGTAATTTGATGGAGATTGTCTAAAGCTAACTCATTTCATTGTGGGTGAATTGTGGTTTTATAGCATTTCTCTTTTTAATTTTGAACAAGTGAGAGCATGGATGAACTTCATAAGATCATAAGGGGGCACAGGTTCTATGTAGGTAAAGTATAGTTCACCAATTGAATATTTTTAAGAAATATTTTTTCCTATGTATTATATTTAATAACAAATATCAAATTTTGTTTATATAGATTCCGGATACCTCTAGTGGACATCGACGAGTTAGGGAGTCCGTGGGAGATGACACTGAAGATAATGAATTGTTGGATTCTCATGAGCAGGTATCTCTTTTCTACTTAATGCAATATTCACAAACACACATACAGTTGAGGTTCAGGGTTATCCTACTGAAAATCCTTAGTGATTTTAGGAGGTTGAGTGTAAGCCTAATGAAAACCCAAATATGTTGTATTTATTGCATAATATAGTATTAGTGGTGTTAGGAAGTTTGAGGGTGAGCCTACTGAAAACCCAATTATAGAACTATTTTAGTTTGAACTTTTTCTCTCAAATGAAAGCTCTCATATAACAATAATCATCATTGTTAATGTTTGCTAAAAGTCACTCTTGGCTTATAATATTAGTGCAATTGCCTTGAGTTAATTGACATAGTTTGATGACACAATTAATGTTTTCAATAACCACCATATATGGTCTACACAATCAGTCCCATCTTTAATATATATTAGGTTGGAAAATTGGTTACCACAATGTTGAGTTTGAACACTCAATTTGGAGTAAAAATAGGACATAATTGGAATTGAATTCAACTTTGATATTTAGTTCTTGTTAGGCATGCAACATATCCATTTGTGCATAGATTTTATTTACCACATTTCCAAGAACATGATGATACCTGAAAATTTATGCATTCAAACATCATTTAATATGACTGATTCTAACTTTAGGTAATAATGTGATGCTCGTACTAAATGATCCACGTGTTAAATGAGTTGTATAAAGAGATAACTATTTTTTTATTATTTTTATTTTTTATGTGGATCTTGTTGAGCTTGGATGCAGAAGTGGCTCTGATAAAGAGCTAGTCAATAAGGAAATAATAATAATATTTCTATTTCACATCATAAATGGTTCTAGAAACCCAAATTAACTGTAATCCATGCAATTTTGTTACTGAAAGTATAGTGTTTAAAACAATTTTGTAGTTTTCAAATCAAAAGCACTCTGGATACATTTTACTAGATGCTGCTTGTTGTAGATAACCAATTTTTGACCGCCCTTAAGACTTGGGCACTACTAATTGCTTACTTAGTGATGCAGGCTATGCTATGCAAAGGTTCGATTCCTTCGGCAAAAGGAGAGTCAAATCCCAACCGTACACCTCATTTTGGACCAAAGCTATTTTGAATGGTTTTTACACCTTAAAACCCTCTCTTTCAAAATATTTTTGAAATAAAGTTCCTACGATGTTCCGAGGCTCGCATTTTGTTAAATGTTGAGCTTTTCAGTAAACTGAGCGAGGACAAAGTGGAAATGAATGAAAGAGAGATGAAATTTTTGAAAAATCTTTCAAAACAACTTGTTTAGGGATTTGGAGTTGAAGAAAATGAGAGAGGAGAGAAGAAAACTAGTTGAGGAGAAGTTCGGCATAAATCCGGGTAGGATCGAAACTGAGCGGCTTCACCAAAACAGACATAACTTTTTGCACAGTTGGAATTTTGATACAAGGATGTCACCATTGGAAATCTTACTTCTGGAGCCTCAATTTGGACATAAGAATGACTTGAAAAGGAGTCTAGATGAAGGAGTTATGGCCATTTGCAGTTGGACCTAGAAAGCAGAATTTTGCCTGTCGACCAGAAAAATGGGCTGTCGACCAGAAAAATGGGCTGTCGACCAGAAAAGTATCCAGTCGACCCAAAAAGGTGGTCGGTCGACCAGAAAAGTGGCTGACATGTCCCAAACTCAGATTTTTTGAAGATATTTTCCCTCCAACTGTCTTCCACAACTTCCAGCTGTCCTATAATCAGATATTTCGAACCAACTCTTGTATATTGCTATATATGAGGCATTTCACTCATTTTGCAAGAGAAGAACATTGAAGCAATTTTGAGAACCTCTCTCTCTAAAAAATTCCTCTCTCTCTAGAAATTTTAGAGCTAAATTTTAGCTTTTCTCTCTAATTGGCTCTCCCTCTTGACCTTATGTGCATGCAAGAGATATACTTGGAGATATACTTCTCATTTGCCTAGCATCCTTGATCAAACTTAATCACCATTGGGCTGAGGTTCTTTGAGGATCATTTGGATCTCCTAAGGTGGTTTTAGCTCAGAATTTGGACCTGTTTTGCAGCTGTGCATCAAGGGTAAGAACTCTCTCCCTTTTAGCTTATTTTGCATGCTTGCTTGGCCATCTTTTCACACTACTTTGGGGCTATTTTTGGGGGTGGTGTTGAACTACAAAAACCTCTGTTTTTCCTCTATTTTTCAGTCCTAAAAGTGTTGGTTTGTGCCTTGTTTGGCTAGGGGGTTGTTCTCCCTTTTTGTTCCTTGGCTTGTGAGGCCTTTTGAGCCATCTTTCACCAACTTTCAAACCAACTTTTTTGGCCTTTAAACCACTGAATTCTAGAGGAATTTTAGTGGTGAAAAGGTGGTTTTGAGGCCCCAAATAGGAGGGGGTAGTCCCCCCTCCTCTTGTCTTGTTAGCATATATCCCATCTTCTTGTATTGTTAGCATATGTTGTTGGCCTCATACTTGAGTATGTTTTTCTACAATCTCTTGACTTGATCTAAGCATGTTTTTGTGACTTTTTTTAATATGTTTTAGCTCTGTTTGTGGCTGGCTTGGCCACTCCTTGCATGCTCCTTACACTTGTAGTGTAAACCTTGCTCACTAGCTTTGTATGCTTGCTATTTTAGCCCATAATTCTAGCATGTTTTGTCTGCAGCACATTTTTTGCCATTATTTAACATGATTTAAATCTATCTTTAGTTGGTTCGATCGCTTGTTGCATGCTTCTTACACTTGTAGTGTAAATCCTCTTTGCTGGCTTTGCATGCCTAATGAGTTAGCTTGTTATTCTAGCATGTGTTGGCTTAGTCTCAGCCCATTTTTGGTGTTATTTTGACATGCCATAACTCTTTTTTTGGTTGGTGGAGCCACCTCTTGCATGCTTCATGTACTCGTAGTGCAAATCTTGCTTACTAGCCTTGCATGCTTGATGTTTTGGCTCATTATTCTGGCATATGTTGGCTCCACTCCAACATGTTTTTGTTCATGTTTTGGCATGCTCTAACTCTGTTTTGAGTGGTCTTCATCACTCAAGCTTTGCTTTGTATACTTGTAGTGCAGTTGTGCTAAATTGCCTAACATGTACTATTGTTTTGGCCTCTAAATCTAGCCATTCTTAGCTTATTTCAAGCATGTTTTAGAACTCCATTTGGGCTGTTTTAGGACTGTTTTGAGTCGTCTCGGTCATATATGGCTTGCTTTGTATAGCCATAGTGCAATCTTGCTCACTAGCTTTGAGTTTCCAAGTCTCTAGCATGCTTTACTTGTGATGTTTGCATGGTATAGCCTCATTTCTCACATGATTTCAGAGCATATTTCATGGCCACACTCTCACATTTTCCACTCCTTCAATGTGTTTGAGAGTTGTGTCTTCATGCCTTATTTATGGGCCAATGCGTATGCATGCTTGTCTAGGCTTTTGAGCTCCATCCCAGCATGTTTTGGTCTTTGTTTTGACCTAATTGAGCTCTGTCTATGGTTGGTTCAATCATTTGTGTCATGTATTGCATACCTCTTGTGTAGTCCCCTTTAGTAGCCTTGTACCTTAGGTCCTCTTGCATGCTATACTTGTGTTGTTTAAGTGATTTGGCATCATTTCACTCATAATTTCAGTGCATATAGTGTAGCTACACTCTCACATTTGTCACTTCTTCATCATGTTTAAGAGTTATGCTTTTATGCCTAGTTGATGAGCCATTACATGAGCATGCATATCTTGCCTTTTTGTGCCTAAGTTTCGGTGTGTTGGCCACTGTTTTGGCATGATTTAGGTATGTCCATATGTGGTTTAAGTCTATTGAGCATTGTATTGCATGCCTCTAGTATGATGCTCTTTACTTGCTTTGATGCTTTAGCCTTCGAACATGCCATGCATGCATTATTCACATGATAGGGTCTTGTGCATGCCATTAGCATTGATAGGTTGATCATCTTGTATGTGTTGCATTGTGTTTGGATCGAGCATTGATCCAAACACAAGGGATGTGACACGTTTCGTACTTGAAGTAATGAAATGTGTTACGTTTCTTGGTTGCCGACCCTCTTGATCAAGCATGATAGAGGTGGAGGCTTTTATGTGTTATTTGTGCATTACTTGACATTGAATTGTGCAAACTTGGCTTCTCGGCCATTGTGCATTGAGATGCTCGGTTGGTGGCCTGAGAGTCGAGTGCCGCACTCCCTTGAGCTTGAGAAATCATAGGGAGTGTGGTTGTGCACACATACTTTGCAAATACACTGCTGTGCCCCTTTTTGTTCTCTGTTGCAGCAAAACTGGGACTTGGAAGATTTTCTGGTCTACAGCAAATTTAGATAGTCTACAGGTGGTCCACAGGTGGTCTACAGCACCATTTTCTGGTCGGCAGCCCACCAGGAGGTCCCCTTGTTAGAGTAGAAGCAATTTGGAAGTTTGTGCAGTGTTCTGAAATCAAATGTAAACAGAGGCAATTCGGGGCATAGTAATGGATTTCCGAGCAAGGCGACCGAGCATGCATGCACTTCTCTTACCGAGGCCATTTTAGCGCTTTTGTTAACTTAGAATAAGTTGTTATCTTAGTTAGCATTCGTCGTTTTTGTAATTAATTAGTTAATGCATTTGACTAATTAAATCGTTTTGTGCTTAGATTAGCGCTTTAATTAGCTTAGATTAGCTAATTGTTCAAGTTCATTTGTGTTGTAATACTTAGTTAACTTGTTAGTTAATTAGATTCGTTTTGTAATAATTAGTTTAAATTAGCTTAGATTAGCTAGCTTAGCTTTCATTCGGACCCTCCGTCGAGAGGGCACATTGTTGTAATAAGCATATGTGTGTGTGATGCATGTCTTACAACCCCATTTCTTTCTCCTTTTTACTTATCAGCTTTCGATGGTTAGTTTAGGGCATATTTTGATTAGCATACCTTATACTTGCATGCATGCATCCATTCATTTGTCTTGCATGCACCGGGCTCGGCGCATCATACAAACTGCATTGTATTTCAATACTAATTTGAATACATGTTATCAAGTTGCATTCACATGACATCTTAGAATAGCCGAGCCTATTTTAGTTGCATTTTGCATGTGTTGCATTAGGCATCTTGTATAATTAGGATCATGCATTGATTTCTAATTGATTTCTTTTTTGGCTCGGTGTACACTGTTGTAGACACCCCATTTTTGACCATCCTCAAGACTTGGATGTCACCACTTGAACACTCGGTGATCACCCATGTTTGTGTTCGTTTTGAGTTCCCGGAGGTCTCGGCTACGCGCCTTGCCTCAGGATCTCTCAACTCGACTGTTTTGTGTTTGATTTTGCACCAAACACTTGTGCTTTTGCTTCTGAGGGTAGAGAGTAGCTTGTTAGCTACCCCTGACACCCACCGGCCTGGCTTGAGGCCACCGGCCGTGTCTTCTTGCTACCGGCCATTGGTGAAATATACCATTGGCCGGTCGGCATTTGGTGTGGTCGGTCGACCATCTGTTTGGCCGATGGCCTCCTTTTCTGGGCGATACCACATTTTTGCCTTTTTTAGCCATAATGTATGCCAGCTGGAATGCACGGACCCTGCCCCCCATGCACGGGTGTGGCTATTTTGAACCTTTGCACCCTTTTGGTCCAAGCTTCCTAGAGAAGATTGCACCCTTTGCTCAAGCTTCTTGAGGAAGCTTGACCCTTTGTCATAGCTTCCTCAAGAAGCTTGCACCCTTAGCTTAGCTTCCCTTCCCTTGGAAGCCATGACCCTTTTTGAATAGCTTCCCTTGGAAGCTTAGTCTTTGCATTGTCTATATAAGAGACCCCTCTTCTCCTTTGATTGGGTTCAACAAAAACCAGAGCAAGATACATATATATATATATCTGATATACACTTTCTCTCTCTCTATATCTTCCTCTCTCTCTTCATTGTGTGTGTGTTTGAGGGCCAAAAGTGTGTTTTGTTCTTGGTTTTGCACTAAGACACACACCATTACACCATACTTCGACTTGGGAGGTCTTGAGGGTTTGTTCTTGAAGTTTTGGGTCAGTTTTGATCAGAAGAAGGTGGCTGACCTTGCTGTTCTTCAAGGGTTCTTCAATGGTAACACTTTTGCTTTAGATTCCCCAATCTTACACTAGTCTTTAACCTGTCTTGCATGCTATTTTAGACTTTGTGTATAACTAAAAAAAGTCTTGTATTTGCATGCTTAAGATACTTCATTAAGGTTGTTTTGGTGTTGGGGGTCGACCTCCCCCTCTTAGGCCTTGTTTGGCCCTTTTGGTGCTCTCTTTGTTAAGCTTTGGTATCCATTGTGTATTGGCCTTCTCACCACTGAAATCTAGTGGATTTTCAGTGGTGAAGAAGAGGTTTTGAGATCTTGCATAGGGGAGGGACACCCCTCTCCCTTTGTCTCTCTTTTGTCATTGTTTTTGGCTCATAAGGGTAGCATGCATGATTAATTGTTCTTGGCTTCATTTCAGAGGTTTTTAAGTGCTGTTGGATCATATTATGCCTCTGTTTTTGGTCGGATTAATGGCCCCTTTTATGCTTAATATACTTGCCTTGCATTCCCCCATTTTGCCTAGAAATGTGCCATGCATTTAGGCCATGATTCTTGCATGTTCTAGCCTAACTTCATGAAGGTTTTAGCATTATTTTTACCATGCTCAAGGACTGTTGGGTACTAATTTGGTCGAGTTTTCCATGTTTGGTTTAGCCTCTTTGCATTTTGGTTTGTGAGCCTTGAGGGTGTGGGTCACTAGCATGCTTAGCCTAGCTCATTCTCTTGATTTGGCATCATTGGAGACCATATTTCAGTCCATAATCCATGTTCATATGCTTGCATTCATCACCCCTTTCATGCCTTGAAGGGTTGTTCTTTTGTGCCTTAAAAAAGGGTCATAGTTCATGCCTTGTGTTTAGGTCATTTGGGCTGCCATAGCAGAGGGTTTTTGGGTATATTTTGATGCATCAAAAATCTATTTTTGGTTGCTTAGTCCATGCCATGAGTGGTTGGGGTAGGTGTAGAGTAATGCTCCACTTGGTGGCTTTGCATGCCTTTTGTTTTGGGCCCATTTCTTGGCATGATTTGACCATGTTCCATGCATGTCCTAGTCATATTTTGGTCTGCCCCTAGACTATTTTCAGTCATCTTGGCCTTGCGGGGCTTGGTTGACATGGCCTTAGCTCAAGCATCTTGACTATCTTTAAACCTTGGACCAATTGGCATGCTTGTTTGCTTGACATTTTGGGCCCTTTTGCACCACCTTTGGCCACTGTTTTAGGGTGTGGCTGAGGCCTCCCATTTCAGTCTAATTCCATTCTTGTACATAGTTGTATGTTTGACTTGTTGCCTCTCGTTGCATGCTTGCATTGTACCATGTTTGCATCACATGTTAAATCGCATTGTATTGCCTCTTGCATGATTAGCACATTGCATGCTTGCATAATAGATTGCATTGCATTTGGCTTGTTTTGCATCTTAGCCTCATGTTGCATTCTTGAGCCATGTTTGTATACATGCATTGCATTGCTTGGTTTGGGGTGTCAAACCAAGCATGAGGATTGAGAGTGTTCGTACTCCAAGTGACGTAACACGTCTCAATCCTCGGTCGCCGACGCTGTTGATCTCAATATGATAGCGTGTTGGCATTCATCTCTTTTGTTGCATGCATTTTACATTGAATGGCAAAGTTGGCCTCTTAGGCCATCATGCATCAAAATGCATAATTGATGGCCCGAGGGTTGAGGGTCATGCTCCCTTGAGTCCATTGCATGATAGGGAGTGTGGCCATGCTCACATTTGCTTGAAAATTCTATGCCATACACTGCTTGCCCTCTGCTGCTGTCAATTGTAGGATTCTGCAGGAAGAAATAGTCGGCCGGCTACTTGGAGTGCCGACCGACCAAATACAATTAGCCGGTGGCTCAACCAATGGTCGATGACCATTCCCTTCAGCCGGTGGTGTTCCCGCTTGGTCGGTGATGCTCCCCAGTGTTCAAAGAAGCATCCTTGGGACTTGTGCAAATTTTCAGAGGAGCAGGGCAGTGTAAATAGAGGCAACAGTGCTATGGCAGCGAGTTTCCAAGCGGGGCGAGTCAAGCATGCATCATTCGCGCATTCCGAGGCAGAGCTGCGGCAGTCTCTTTAGCTTCACATTTAAATTATTTTTGTGATTAATTTGTTAATTAATTAGAGGGTCTGTAATAATTAATTAGCTAGGATAGTTGATTCATTAGTCGGACTGTATTATTCTTTCGGTCCCTCCGAGTGAGGGTGTATTTGTAATAAGTGTGGGTGCGTGTGTGCATGTCTTCCAACCCCCACTTCTTTCTCCCTTTTACTTACCTGCTTTGATGGTTAGTATTAGGACATATTTAAATTAGCGTACCTTATGATATGCATGCGTGCATCATACATCTGATATTGCATGCACCGAGCTCGGCGCATCATACTAACTGCATTGTATTTCAATTCCAAGTTGAATACGTGTTAGTTGTATCATCATCATATGCCATCTTAGAATAGCCAAGCCTATTGTAGTTGCATCTTGTATGCGTTGCATTAGCCATCTTAACATGAACTAGGATCATGCATATGATTACTAACTAGTTTCTGTTTTTGCTTGGAGTACTTGGCAAGCATTTATGTTTTAGCATCCTTGCATGAGTGTGAGTGTTGCCATGACAGCATGCTTACCATGAGGCTATGTGCTTACGTGTTATAACTGCCTGAATGCCTGTGGGTGAAGGTTGGGTTACTTAAATTGGAACAATGCATTGAATGTGAGTTTTAAGCCCACTTGAGAGTGGTAAAACTATATTTTCTAAGCCCACTTGAGGGTGGCAAAATTCATGTCTTAGACTACTTGCGGGTAGCACCATCAAACCATTTTCAAATAAACAAACATGAAATGTTTTGTTCCAATTTAGGCGACTTAGTGTATACTTGTTTGCTGTGCGCATCACGTAGTAAATCTAGGCTAATAACTGAAATAAGAGCACACAATGTTTTCAAAATTAGATATCATGGTTAGCAGAGACCGATCTTTGATCGGGCGAGCGGGGGTGCTCATCGCTGACCTTCCCCAATCGTACCCAAGTTCCCGAGCCGAGGCAACTTTGGTGATGACGGACACGTGGCCTTAGGCAAATGAGTCAGGGTTTCCTAAATTCCCCCATAAAAAATATTTAGGTGGCGACTTTGTATCTGGCAAAGCAGTCCATGTTTGGCACTTCTTTACAAAAAAACTGTTTTCAAAAAACGATTTGCCGGATTTGGACTCTTTGGTTCAGATTAAGAACCGTGACAAATTGAGTCTGAATTGTAGCGCTGAGGCCCTCACACAGGGCGCGTCTACAGTTTCTGGCAACTCTGCTAGGGATTAGAGAACTTGACTCGAACTCGTGATATCTTGTTTTGACTACACTTATGTGTTTCTTTGCATTGCATGTGCATTGGTGCGCCTAGGACACCGTGTTGGCCATCTGCTATTCCTGAGCGGTTTGCCGGAGGCTTGACTTTGTCAAAGCATGCCATAAGGCTGACCGATTGCGGGCTCTGCCAGTATAGGAACACAAACCCCGGTTTTACCGAGGCACCTTTTTCGACCATTCGACCTAGTGCATATTCGGAATCCATAGTGACCATCCCAAACTAGGACAGATTGCTTACCCGATATAGGTTGTTTGAAACCGCTGCGTGCGTAGTGAAACCCTAGCTCCTGACAAAATAGGACAGGGAAACCCTACCCCAACATAGGGGTGTTTCGGCTCTCACTTATCTGCTATGTGCTTTAGAGTGCGTCTCTACAGGAAGGCGTGTAGCAGTTTGCAAGTTTGGGCATCAGGCCTACAGGCATCAGTGTTTTTCGGGAATTAGTTATCTACGAGTATCAGATTCAGACTTGGGGGCAATGATTTGGAAACAATGATCAGTGATTGAGGAACAGTGTATTCAGCTTATCGACAGTGTGTTGTGATACCCAACTGTGTGCTGTGTGTTTATTTTACGCTATTATGCTGTCCGTTTATCTGGTTGTTTTATTTCCTTATTATTGCTTTATTTATCTTTTTGCTAGGTAGTTTAGCACGATTGCTTCTAACCCAGTAGATATTCCCCCAGCACTCTGGACTAGAGGTCATCGACTCCATCGTTCTGAGGATCTGATAGACGGACAACCAGTGTACTACTCACTACCCCCGGTTACTAGACGAAGGGTAGTTAGGCAAAAGATATCAGTCCAGCAATCAGTACGGAGGGCTTTGTCTACCCCACCTGAGTACAGTAGGGATCAGGGTTTTGTTTCTCCCACAGAGAGGGAATATATACCGGAAATTCAATCAGATCAGAATAGTATGGCAAGCTTAGAGGAGATGGTGCGCCAGCTCCAAGAAAACATGAAAACAATGCAGCAAGACGCTGTATGACAGGCGGAGTTTGCCAAACAACAGGCCACGGTTATGACTAAATAAGCAGAGTTAATCGTGAGGCTACAACAGCAAGCCGGAGCATCTACTTCGCATCAAGCTCCTCCCCCGCCAGGAGTTCCAACACTCGGGGAGACAGCTAATGTTCAGAATGATACAGACGTTCCCACTGGGCCACCTCCGCCCCCGATCCTACCCCAGATCCTACCCCAGTTGTCCAAAACGCCCACCAACCTACCGGACTCCCCCTTTGAGTTCGAGACAGATCCCACAGCATTGAAGTTGAGCAAGCTTGAAAAGCTGTTCAAGAGATCCTAGGGAGTCAAGGCCATCCCTGACATTGAAGATGGATATACCGACGCAGCTGTGACGCTGCCGGACAGATTCAAGATGTCGCATAACGACCGATTTGATGGATCCGGGGATCCCATGGTGCACCTGAGATTGTTTTCAGATATCTTGAGGCTAATGGGTCTCACCAGACTGCAGAAGCTGTCTCTATTCGGCTGGACCCTGTCTGGCGTGGCAGCCATTTGGTACGCTGTAGACACCCCATTTTTGACCGTCCTCAAGACTTGGACATCACCGTTAGAACACTCGGTGATTATCCATGTCTGTGTTCGTTTGGAGTTCCCGGAGGTCTCGGCTGCGCACCTTGCCTCAGGATCTCCGAACTCGACCGTTTTGTGTCTGGTTTTGCACCAAACACTTGTGTTTTGCCTTAGAGGGGTAGGGAATGCCTTGTGAGGCATCCCCACACATCACCGGCCGTGGCTTGAGGCCACCGGCTATTGTTTGTGTCCATCGGCCATATATTTGGCCGACCGGCACTCTTTTTGGCCGACCGGCCATCAATTTTGTCAAAATGACAATTTTGGCCAGCCGACTACTGTTCATCTGCTTTTAGCAGATATTTTGTGCCAGCTGTGACAGCTGGCACCCACCCCATTCCCCTCCATACACGTGTATGGAGGGATTTCCCTCTTGGATGGCTTGTTTTGGAAGCCTTACAAGAGGGAATTGCCTATATAGGAGAGCTTCTTCTCTTGGCAAGAGGGTTAGAGATTTTAGACAGCTTTTGTAAAGCTTGAGTTCTAGGGTTAGGGTTTGATACATATTCTATCTCTATAAGTGTGTGTTTTGTCCTACTTTTGCTCACAAACACACACCAACACACCATCTCTTGGACTTGAGACCCTTGGAGGGTTGTTTTAGTGTTTTGGAGCTGGATTTAAGCCAAGGAAGGCTGTTGGAGCATTGTTTGTGAAGGAGGGCTTCAAGGGTAAGAAACTTCCCTTTTATTCCCCTTTTTTGCATTGCTTTTCTACCTATCTTAGAACTGTTTTTGTGCTTAGTGTATAATACAAAAAAGTTCTATTTTTAAGCCCTCTTGATTGTTTGTTAAGGGTGTTTTGGGGTTTGGAGGTGTTTGACCACCCTTAGGCATTGAGAGGCCCCATTTTGTGCCATTTTTGGTGAGCTCCGAGACTTTGGTGCTCGGGCTTCCTCACTGCTGAAATCTTGAGGGATTTCAGTGGTGAGGATGGTGCTTTGAAGTCTCAAGAAGGAGGGGGGCACCCCCTCTCCTTGTTGTCCTTGAAAAGGACACTTTTTTCCTCCTTAATGACCATCATGTTCAAGTGTGTGTTGACCATGTCATGATTGCTATTTATGCTTATTTTGTCACAAAATAGCATTGTTGTATGTTGGTTTTGGTACATCATGTTAGCTTAGCATACCTACGATGTAATGCCATGTTATTGCCTTAATATGCCTTAGGTTGTTAGCCTCAATTCTAGCATGTTTTAGGCTTAACCTTGTGAAGGTTTTGTGCTTATTTTGCCATACTTTAGGTCTGTCCATAGTTGTTTGGGTTGATCTTGGCATGCTTAGTATACCCCCTTTGCATTGTAGCTTGTATGCTTCAAGTATGTGAATGTGTAGCATGTGTTGCTTGCATTATTTCAGTGGTTTGGAACCACCCAACATGTTATTTCAGTCCCTTAAACATGCTCACATGCTTGCCTTTGATGCTTCATTGTTGCTTTGAAAGCTCGCATTGTATGCTTCATGTTTAGGCCATTGTGCATGCTTTTGAACTTGAGCCATTTAGATGCCATCCAAGTGGTCTTTTGGACTTTATTTTAACATGCTAAAAATCTGTTTTTAGTTGTGTAATGCATGCCATGTTTGTTTTGCTAAGTGTGGTTCAATGCATCATTAGCTTGCTTTGAATTCTTGGCCATTTTGCATGCTTTGCTTGCTTTGTTAGTTGGTTTGGCACCTCCTATAGCATGATTTTCAAAGCTTTATTTGTATGCTTTTAGTCCATGGTTTGTCCCTTTTAAATGTGTTTAAAAGTTGCTTTATTATGCTTAAGTCTTGAACCATGTATCTATGCATGTTTGCATGAGCATTCGCCTTCATGAACTTAGCATTTTGGCCACTGTTTTGGGCCTATTTAGAGCTGCCTAACTCATGTTTAAGCCTACCCTTTATTTGGTTTGCATGCTTACCTTGCATGTTCGCTTGTATGCTTGCATAAGTGCCTTGCATTGCCATGTTGCATCCTTAGCTTGTATGCCTAGGTTGCATTGCATCTTTCATGCATACCTTGTCCCTTGATTTAGTGATTGGGATTGGGCCTTTGATTGTTTGTATGCATTACATTTGAAATTGAAAATGCACACTTGGCCTCTTGGGCCATCGCGCATTTAAATGCGCGATTGGTGGTCCGAGAACCAAGGACCATGTCCCTTTGAGTCCTACACATGATAAGGGGTAAGGTTGGTGCATATATTGCTTGAATTTCATTGCCATGCAAGTTCTACCCTCTGCTGCTATGAGTTGTAGGTTCTGCAGGAACTTTTTGCCGACCGGCAATGTATTGGTGGCCGATAGCCTCATTTCCAGCCGATGATCACATGCTGCAGCCGGTGGCCATTCTACTCAGCCGATGGTGATCCCCAATATCTGAAGAAGCATCTCTGAGACTTTGGCAGTCTTCAGAGGGGCAGAGCAGGGAAAACAGAGGCAGTCTATGCATGGTAGTGCAATTCCGAGCAGGACCCGAGCATGCGTTGCATCAGGCTCTCCTCCCGAGGCGGTTTACTGTTTTTCCTAGTTTAGTTAGTTGTTAACTAATTAGGCAATTTGTAATATTTAATTAGCTTGCGTAGTTAATTAATTTGTATTATTCTTTTGGTCCCTCCGAGCGAGGGCGAATCTGTAATAAGTGTGGGTGCGTGTGTGTACATGTCTTCCAATCCCCACTTCTTTCTTCCCTTTTATTTACCTGCTTATGATGGTAGATTAGGGCACGTCTAAATTAGCATACCTCATGTTATGCATGCGTGCATCATTCATCAGTCTTGCATGCACCGGGCTCGGTACATCATGCTAATTGCATTATATTTCAAATCAAATTTGAATACATGCTACTTGCGCATTTCACATGTCATCCTTAAGATTAGCCGAGCCTATTCTAGTGACATTTTGTATGCGATGCATTAGGCACTTAACATGGACTTGGATCATGCATTGATTGCTAACACGTTCTTGTTTTGGCACGGAGTACTAGGTAAGCTTTTATGCTTTAGCATGCCGCATGCGTGTGAATGCTAACATGACAGCATGCTTACCATGTGGCTAGATGCTTATGTGATAAACTGTTTGAATGCCTGTGGGTGAAGGTTGGATTGTTTGAGTTGGAACGACTCATTGAAATCCGTGTTTTGGCCTACTTGCGAGTAGCAAATCCCAAAGCGTTTTCCAAACAAGCGGATATGCAATGTTTCATTCCAAATTAGGCAATCTAGTCTATACTTGTTTGTTGTGCGCATAACATAGTAATTCTAGGCTAATAACTGGAACAAGAGCACATAAAGTTTTCAAAATCGGATATCATGGTTAGTAGAGGCCGGTCTTCGGACCGGGCGAAAGGGGGTGCTCATAGCTGACCTTGCCCGATCGTACCCAAGCTCCCGAGCCAAGACAACTTTGGTGATGACGGACACATGGCCTTTGGCACCGAGTCAGGGTTTCCTAAATTTCCCCATTAAAAAATATTTAGGTGGCGACTCTGTATCTGGCAAAGCAGTCCATGTTTGGCACTTCTTTTCAAAATCTGTTTTTCTCAAAACGATTTGCCAGAGTTGGACTCTTTGGTTCAGATTAAGAACCGCAACAACAAAAAGGGAGTCCGAACTGTAGAATGAGGCCCAAGGGCGCGTCTACATACGCCAAATTAGAAGACGATGTCAAGAGAAACTGGGACGAGATGGCTGAGGCCTTCATTGCACAATACTCATATAATATGCAAATCGAGATTACAACCCATGATCTTGAGACAACAAGGCAGGAGCCTAAAGAGAGCTTTTCGGAGTTCGTGACCAGATGGAGGGCCAAGGCCTCGATGATGACTCTAAGGCCCACAGATAAAGATCAGATTAGGATGATTGTGCGCAATCTCCAGCCTAAGCTGATGTAGAAAATGATCGTGCTCCCCTTCCCTACCTTTTCAGATCTGTATGAGATGGGAGTACAGATTGAGGATGCCTTGAAGCAGGGCTTGATTGATAATGACAGAGAGCAGCCCTGAAGAACTTTCAACCGCAACACTAATGCGGGCCTGAGCGGCGCTACAACTACAAGAGCCTCCGAAGTGAGCATGGTCACCACCAACCTCCCTCCAAGAACCATGGTAGCTACGCCATTCTCCGGTGCGTCCGGAAGCCATACACAAACAACCAAATACTCACCCAAAAACCAAAGAACCTTCACTCCACTATATATGCCCCTGTCTAAAGCTCTAGGGGTTTTAATCAGAAAAGGGCACTTGAAGCCCCTAGAGCCGCGGCCATTACCGGAAAGACTTCCTGTAGACGCGCCCGTGGGCCTCCGTGCTATAGTTTGGACTCGATTTGTGTCACAGTTCTTAATCTGAACCGAAGAGTCGAAATCCGGCAAATCGTTTTGAGAAACAGTTTTTTTGAAAGAACTGTCAAACATGGACTGCTTTGCCAGATACAGAGTCGCCACCTAAATATTTTTCAAATGGGGGAATTTAGGAAACCCTAACTCGTTTGCCTAAGGCCACATGTCCGTCATTACCAAAATTGCCTCGGCTCGGGAACTTTGGTACGATCAGGGAAGGTCAGCTATGACCACCCCCTCTCGCCCGATCCAAAGATCGGCCTCTACAAACCATGATATCTTGTTTTAAAAACATTATGTGTTCTTATTTCGGTTATTAGCCTAGAATTACTATGTTATGCACACGGCAAACAAGTATAGACCAAATTGCCTGAATTGGAACAAAACATTTCATGTTTATTTTGATGATGATTTGCTACTCGCAAGCAGGCTAAAAAATACAAGTTTTGCCACCCTCAAGTGGGCTTTTAGAAAAGATGGTTTTGCCACTGTCTAGTGGGCTTAAAACTCACAGTTTTAACGCATTATTCCAATTTAAGTAATTTGACCTCCACCCACAGGCATTCAAGCAGTTATATCACATAAGCAGCTAGCCTCATGGTAATCATGCTATTATGGCAACACTCACATGCATGTGGTATGCTAAAGCGTAAAAGCTTACCTAGTACTCCGTGCCAAAACAGAAACTAGTTAGTAATCATATGCATGATCCTAGTTCATGGTAAGATGGCTAATGCAACATATACGAGACGCAGCTAGAATAGGCTCGGCTGTCCTAAAAATGGCATGTGAAATGCTGCAACTAACAAGTACTCAATTTGGAATTGAAATACAAGTGCAGTTAGCATGATGTGCCAAGGCCGATGCATGTAAGACAAATGTATGGATGCGCACATGCATAGCATGAGGTATGCTAATTTAAACATGCCCTAATCTAACCATCATAAACTGGTAAATAAAAGGGAGAAAGACGTGGGGTTGGAAGACATACTCACACTCACACACACTTATTACACAATTGGCCTCACTCAGAGGGACCAAAATAATATACAGGCCGAATAACAAATTAGTTATCCTAGCTAATTAATTATTACAGACCCTTAATTAATTACAAGGTGAACTAGATATGAAGCTTAAAGAGACTGCCGCAGCTCTGCCTCGGAATGCACGAATGATGCATGCTTGACTCGTCTCACCCGGAAACTCGCTGCCACAGCACTGCTGCCTCTATTTACACTGCCTTGCTCCTCCGAAAATGGCACAATTCCCCAGGAACACTCTCTGGACATTGGGGGACACCACCGGCTAGATGGAACGGCCACCGCCCAAAGAAATTACCACCGGCCACTGTTTAGGATATCGGCCACTGATGGATGGCCGGTCGGCACTGAAGATGGCCGGCCGGCCGGCCAAATCTTCCTGCAGAATCCTGCAGTTGACAGCAGCAGAGGACAAGCAGTGTATGGCATGGAATTTTCAAGCAAATATAAGCATGGCCACACTCCCTATCATGCAATGGACTCAAGGGAGCATGACCCTCGACCCTGGGGCCATCGACTATGCATTTTGATGCACGATGGCCTAAGAGGCCAAGTTTGCTATTCAATGTAAAATGCATGCAAACAAAACAAATGAGTGCTAATCCCCTATCATATTGAGGTCAAGGGCATTGGCAACCGAGAATTGAGGCGCGTTTATGAACGCACCTCAATTCTCATGTTTGGTTTGACACCCCAAACTAAACAATGCAATGTATGTATACAAATATAGCCCAAGTATGCAAAATGACTCAAATTAGCAAAGCATGTCAAATGCAAATGCCAACCAAACATGCAAATATGCAACGTGCTAGGAATGCAATGCTACAATGCTACCATAGATAGACAACTAGGCAAAATGGTAATCATGTAATAATGCATTAACTGCAAGGATGTAATAATCATGCAATGTGATGATGATACTACACGGCACAAATGCATGGACTTACACTAGGATGGAGGAATCTCAGCCACACCCCAAAACAGTGGCCAAAGGTACTAAAATGATGGTGCTAACATGCAAGACAAGCATGCAAACCAATGGGCCTAAGACTAAGGCATAAAAGCCAACTATCAAGCATACTTAAAAGAAGGCAAACATGGACATTAGACCAACAAAATCAGTGCCATGGCATGTTAGAATGAGCCCCAAAACCCACACACATGGCATCCCAAATGATTCAAGCAAAGAGGCATACACCAAGACAAAACATGGAGCACAAGACCACCACCCTTCATGACCACACATGGTATGAATTAAACAACCAAAGATAGAATTCTAGCATGCAAAAATGAGCCTCAAAACCCACTGGTATGGCAGCCCCAAAGCCTCAAACACATGGCCATGCACGATGACCTATTCCTAGACATGAAAGACCAACTCTTCAAGGCATGAAAGAGATGATAAATGTAGGCATACAAGCATGGATTAGGGGATGAAATAACATGAGAAGTGATTCTAAATCACTGAAATAACCCAATTAAAACATGTTCATGACTCACACCCTCAAGGTTCACAAGCCAAAATGCAAAGAGGCTACCCTAAACATGGCAAATATGGTCAAACCAGCACCTAACAGTCCTTGAGCATGACAAAATGATGCTAGAACCTTCATGAAGTTAAGCTAGATCATGCAAGAATCATGGCCTAAATGCACGGCATACTTCTAGGCAAAATGGAGGAATACAAGGCAAGTGCAATATGCATGCAAGGGGCCACAAATCTGACCAAAAATAGAGGCTACATGTGACCAAATAACATCCAAAAACTTCTGAAATAAGACCAAAGATCACCAAACATGCATGCTACCTTTAAAAGCCAAAAATGTAAACAAAAGAGAGACAAAGGGAGAGGGGTGTCCCTCCCCTATGCAAGACCTTAAACCTCCTTCTTCACCACTGAAAATCCATTGGATTTCAGTGGTGAGAAGGCCAACACACAATGGTAACCGAGGCTCAACAAAGGAAGCACCAAAAAGGCCAAACAAGGCCTAAGAGAGGGAGGTCGACCCCGAACAACAAAATGACCTTAATGAAGTATCTTAAGCATGAAAATACAAGACTTTTTTCAGTTATACACAAGGTCTAAAACAATAAGCAAGATAGGCAAACATCCAGTGCAAGATTGGGGAAAATAAAGTAAGATTGTTACCCTTGAAGAACAGTCCAAGAACAGCTAGGTCAGGCCCCTTCTTATGATCAAAACCAGCTTAAAACTTCAAGAACAAACCCCCAAGGCCTCCGAAGTCAAAGTATGGTGTAATAGTGTGTGTCTTAGTGCAATACTATGAACTAAACACACTTTTAAGCCACAAAACACACACAAAAGAGGAGAGAGAGGGAAATATAGAGAGAGGATGATGTATTTCAGAATGTATATGTATAAGCTCTGGGTTTTTTTTTTTTTTTTGTCCAACCCCTAACAATGGAGGAGGAGGGACTCTTATATAGACAATGCAAATGACTTGAAGCTTACAAGACAAGCTAAAAGAAAGGGTCAAGGAGTTCAAGCTTCCCAAGGAAGCCAAGCTAAGGGTGCAAGCTTCTTGAGGAAGCTTTGACAAAGGGTCAAGCTTCCTCAAGAAGCTTGATCAAAGGGGTCAACCTTCTAGAAGGAAAAGGGGTGCAAAAGCTCAAAACAGCCACACCCGTGCACGGGGAGCAAGGCTTGTGCATTCCAGCTGGCACAGCTGGCATGCACCGTGCCTGAAAAAGGCAAAAAGGTGGTACCGGCCAGAAGAGGAGGCCATCGGCCAAACAGATGGTCGGCCAGCCACACAAAATCCCGACCGGCCAATGGTATACTTCACCAATGGCCGGTAGCCTCATAACACGGCCGGTGGCCTCAAGCCATGGCCGGTGGGTGTCAGGGGTAGCTAAAAAGCTACTCCCTACCCTCAGAAGCAAAAACACAAGTGTTTGGTGCAAAACCAAACACAAAACAGTTGAGTTGAGAGATCTTGAAGCAAGGCACGTAGCCGAGACCTTCGGGAACTCAAAACAAAACACGAATTATGGGTAATCACCGAGTGTTCAAGCGGTGACGTCCAAGTCTTGAGGACGGTCAAAAATGGGGTGTCTATAGTTGCCCCTCTTTGACAGAACTCGAAAGTCATAATAATGACGGGAGTGATTGTCAAAGCCCAGAGACGACCCATTTTTGACAAGGCCGAAGACTTAAACAAAGCATACAAGCTGCAGATAAAGATATGCGCCTGAAGGCAGGGGCAAAATGCAACCGACAATGCAAGGAGCCGAGCATAACTTATGATCATACAAAGGAAGCTGTAACGAAGCATAACAATGCAACAGTTTTAAGCTAGCATACACTAAACTACACTACAATGCAGAGAGAGTGTAAGAGAATCATGTAATTCTTGCTACGTTGCACGTAGAGAATACAATACCTGTGCGGTTCGTCTGGTCGTGCCAGCTTCAAATGAACCATACATACAATATGTTGCCTGTAAAAGAAGGAAACTTAACAGGTACAACATTGTTAGTCACACGCACATCAATGCAATTGAAAGTGCACGATAACGCAAAGCAAGCGGGAAGTATAACAATGCTGTGAAGGCACAAACACATGTAAGTAAAGAACATGCGAAAACGTGCGCAATGTGTATGATGAGAAACTTGTACACATGTAAGTGAACCATAACGCGACAATGCATGCAATGTGTATAAAATGAACTTGAACACATGCAGGTAAAGCATGCGGTCGACGCAAGCAATGTGTATAAAAAGGAACTTGAACACATGTGAGTAAAGCATGCGGTCGACGCAAGCAATGTGTATAAAAAGGAACTTGAACACATGTAAGTAAAGCGTGCGGTCGACGCAAGCAATGTGTATAAAAAGGAACTTGAACACATGTAAGTAAAGCATGCGGTCTACGCAAGCAATGTGTATGAAAGGGAACTTGAACACATGTAAGTAAAGCATGCGGTCTACGCAAGCAATGTGCATGGAAAGGAAGTTGAACACATGTAAGTAAAGCATGCGGTCTACGCAAGCAATGTGTATAAAAAGGAACTTGAACACATGTAAGTAAAGCATGCGGTCTACGCAAGCAATGTGTATAAAAGGGAACTTGAAGCATGGTAAAGACAAGTTATTCATGATGTTGAAACGCAAAGTACTGCAACACAGCATAATTGAAGCGATTTGTGGAGTTCACAAGATACAAAAAGGATACGGGAAGGGGTATTCCTTGTACGTACGGAGCATCGCTCAAAGAAGACACGGCCTGAGATTAACTCGAAGGTCTACTAATTGTTTCAAAAGTGCGCTTTCTTGCACTGTCTTGAGTAACAAAGGTGCCAAACCACATAGTTGACCCGAACAAGGGCGCGAGAGGTGCATCGACCTTAAGGGGAGGTTACCGATATCAATCCCGATACTCAGCCGCCCTGCCCTCCTTTTGCTTTACTTTCCTTTTTTTACTAGTAGTTTAAACACATTGCACTGCCTCGGGCAGGTTTTATTTCAAAACTGTGTATTTTTGCAAAATTCATGATGAAAATGAAACAGTTATTTTGTTCAAAAGGTGTTACATTTGCACGTCCTATGCATCACATCGCGTGGCATCACACAACAATGTGGATGAAATTGAACTTTATTTGAAAATTGAGCACTTGCATCGTAATAATCAGGTAGTGAACCGACTTACAACTCGATAAGCAAAACAACGAAACTCGATAAGCTAACCAAGCGCGAGTACAACTCGATAAGCAAAACTAAGACTTGAAGAGAGTGAAATACAACTCGATAAGCAAATGTACAACAACTCGATAAGCAAATAGGCGTAACTCCGCAGGGATCATTATCGGAGGGTATTGGAGGTGGTGGCATTCCCCAACTTCTCAGCATATTCAACACATAAATAGCTCAGGGAGCAAGGAGAAAGACCACCGACCACAGAGGAAAGCCATCGGCCTCAAGAAATGGCCATCGGCCAAAAGGCTTTGCCTGTCGACCAAAAGTGGTGGTCGGTCGGCACTATATTTGGCCGGCCGGCCATAAATGGAAGGAACCTGCAGAATGCTGGCGTCTGTCCTCCACTCAACCTTATCCCCTACAAAAGGCCTCAGCTTCATAGTTTTTCTCATTTCAACACTGATTTGCCCCAAATGGAGGAATTTCTCGCCCAAAATCTCACAACCTGGATTAACAACTTGGACGGCTCGGAAAAGTTGAGTTTCCGGGGCTTCGGCATAAACGCACTATTCACTCTGAGTCGTACTCCGCTGCACCTTCCGTTTCTCCATGCTGCGGCAAGGTTCTGGAATCCGGTAACACACGTCTTTAGCTTTAGCGGGCAAGCGGTGTGTCCTACCTTCGAAGATTTCCAAGCTCTAATGGAGTCCGAGCGCAACGAGGAAATATTGCCCCAACTTTGCTTCGGCCACGCCTAAGCCTTAGGACAAATGTGTGGGCTCTCAATACCCGATGCTCGATCTTTGATTTATGACGGAATGCTGGATGTTCCGAGTTTGATTTACCATTTTTCTGGTGCCGGCGACCGCGGTGACCATCATTGGCAAGGCTTTCAGCGGCATGCCCTTTGTTTGTGCATACTATCTTATTTCCTGTTTGCCTCAGGCTCTGGAGGATCTAGTGTCCGATTGATCGAGGTTGCCCAAGGCTTGAAGGAGGGCAAGAGCTACATTGCCATGACTCTGGCTGAGACGTTGATGGGCTTGGACGCCTTTTATCGTCGAGAGACGACCAGATTTGCCGGTAGTCCGCTACTGCTGCAGGTAATGTTTCCTACCCAATCTCACATATGTATTGCTTACATCACTCGGCCCTCAAGCTCGGTTTTTCTCACAAAACCCTTTTCTCACTTTTTCTCTCATCGTACATCTCTCTATTCTTTATTCTCTCATTTTTCATCCCTTCCCAGGTATGGTTGATGGACAAGTTGCAGATTATGGACTCTTGCCCAGCTTACTCAGCTCGTGGTTACTTCTTCAAGCAACGCCTAGTCGATGCCCTTGAAGAGGGTTGGTGGTTCGACTGGATGTGCAGCTTGTCCGCAGACCGCATTGCTTGGCGGTGCCCTTGGCTCAATCTACCGGCAATGGGCTATAGCATGACCCGCCAACCTGGGATTCAGCTGATTGGCTTGACTCACTGTGTGTTCTATTTCCCATTCCGACTCCAGCGCCAGTTCGGTCATGATCAGACTTGTCCACCAGAGGGGATAGAGTACCCGGCTACATTCCTGATGTGAGGCGCACAACTTGCCCGATATACGACAGCATGGAGGACTAGCGAGCTCCTAGCCCCCGCTCCCACTTTCAGTTGCACTTTGTCTGACGAGTGCATAGATTGGCTTAATGAGGAGGCACAGATTGGGCCTAGCTTGGCATCAGAGTCTTCGACCAGCTCTGGGAGGGGGTGCAGGAACATCTGACTTATCTATGCCCCGGACTTATTGCTTTATTAGTACTTTCAAGTTTTTCTTTACGAATGTAATAAAAAGCAACTTCAATTTGTATGCAAGAGCAGGAGAACTTTGTATTGAAATCAATGAAATTGAATGTTGTGGTACTGAAAATTTCCCGTTTTGGTTCAGAAATGGTCTTAGTTGTAAAAAGATTAATTTGAACAAAGTCAACTTTTACTAAAACTTTTCAAAACCATTTTCGATATGGATCAGAACTGGACACGCCTGAGATGCACAACCCCGGATTCTAGCAACTGGAAAGATGCCCCTAGTTTGAGTAGCACTGTACCGGAGATTACAACCGAAGCTTTTGAATGATGAACAGACAAAGGTGACCGAGATGATCAAATGGACCAAGTTGATCGGGGAAAAGTTTGTGGCTGAACTTCAAGATGAAGCTGCCTACGTATCCCAAAGATGAGAATCAAGCCTTACGTAGTTCAGCTGGGGTTCACTCGAGTATTTTCACTCTTCTTTTGCGCTCTAACTTTTGCCAAGGCCGCCTTTTGCGGGTTTTCGACCTTGCGAGCTCAGTTTTTATAATTTCAATTTTTTTTTATTTTTTTTTATGCTCTAACTTTTGCCTAGGTCGCCCTTTCGGGTTTTTGGCCTAGCGAGCCTCTCAGGGGTAATATTTCTGCAACTTGTCCATGTTGATCGGTTGGGAGAACTCTAGGCCATCTAGGTCCATCAGAACCACAGCTCCACCCGACCAGATAGACTTGATGATGTAGGGACCAGTCCAATTGGGTCTGAACTTGCCCCTTGGGTCGTGGATGGGAGCTCGGTTATCCTTGAGTACCAAATCTCCTTCTTTCAAATTCCTGGACTTAACCTTCTTGTTGAAAGCCCGGGCAATTCTGCACTGATAACCTTGAACATGGTACAATGCTTTCAGTCTTCTCTTATCAAAGAGCATGAGTTCCTCGAATCTGCTTTACTGCCAATCTGCTTCGGCTATTTGACACTTAGCCAATACTCGTAATGACGGAACCTCAATTTCGATAGGTAGAATGGCCTCCATCCCATAGACTAATGAATATGGAGTCGCCCCAGTAGAAGTTCTAATTGAAGTCCGGTAGCCCCACAGAGCAAACGGCAACTTATCTGGCCAATCCCGGTAGGTTTCCACCATCTTCTGCAATATGTGTTTGATATTCTTGTTGGCGACCTCAACTTCTCCATTGGTCTGCGGCCGATATGTAGATGACTTATGAAAAGCCACATTGTACTTCTCCAACAAGTCAATCGCCTCCTTCTTGAAGTGGGAACTGTTGTCCGAAATAATCTTGTTTGGGACTCCATAACGACAGATGATGTTGTTTCTGATGAACTTCGCGACATGTGAACCCTTCAACACCGCATAAGATTGGGCCTCAACCCACTTCGTAAAGTAATCTATTGCTACCAGGATGAACTCATGCCCATTTGACCTCTTTTGAGTAACAGCCCCGATCACATCAATTCCCCAGATTAAAAATGGCCATGGCGAAGTCATGTTGTACAGCTTTGACGGCGGGATGTTCATGCGGTTTGCATGGATCTAACACTTATGGCATCGCCGAACAAAGCCGATACAATCCTCCTCCATGGTGGACCAGTAGTAACCTTGTTTGAGGATCTTCCGAGCTAGCATTACCCCATTCATATGCACTCCACATTCTTCTCCATAGATGGCCTTCATCAGGCGTTTCGATTCTTCAGCTTCAGCGCACAACTTATGCATTCCCAGATGTCCTCTCTTATACAGCTTCCCCCACAGATGATGAACTGAACGGCCATTCTTCTGATTGCCCTTTTGTCTTTGGCATTTGCCCCCGGTGGATATGCTTCCTTCTCCAAGAAGTTCCAAATGTCGTAATACCAGGGGTTTTCGTCCTGAACCTCATCTATAGCAGCAATCGACTCATAGGCTGGCGCAAATTTCTAGTCAATAATGACTGGACGCATCCGGACTCCAAACGGGATGTCTATCATGGAAGATAGAGTTGCTAATGAATCTGTGAACCTGTTGTTCTCTCTTACTAGATGAGCAAAGTTTAGCTTCTCAAAATGAGGAATTAACAAGTCCAAGGCCTGGTCGTATATTATCATCTTTTCTTCTTTGGCTTTCCAGTCTCCTTTTGCTTGAGACACAACAAGGTTCGAGTCCCCAATGACGTCCAACCGTTTTGCCCCTAGTTCTAGGGCCGCTTCTAGACCAGTAATGCATGCCTCATATTCTGCTTCGTTGTTCGAGACTTTGAACCAGAGTTTGAATGCTAGAGGGATACGGGAATTGTCGGGTGCTATCAGCAACATTCCTATCCCATACCTATATTGGTTTGACACTCCGTCAAAGTACATTGTCCAAAATTCGTCGTCGATATGAAAAATGGCCTCATCTGGGAATAGGTACTCAACTGCTTCATCCCCTTCAACTGGGTGGTCGGCAAGGAACTCTGCTACCGCTCTCCCCTTTACTAACTTACGCGTCACATATTTCAGATCAAATTCGGAAAGCAACAGCAACCAACGAGCTAGCCTACCCGTAAGTGCCAGTTTCTTGAAAAGATATTTGATGGGATCGAGTCGTGAAACCAACATTACAGAATGAGCTAACAGGTAGTGCCGCAGCTTCCTGGTAGCCCATACCAAGGCTAAGCAAGCCTTTTCCAGCAGTGTGTAGCGAGTATCATACTCCAGCATCTTCTTGCTCAGATAGTAGATGGCTCTCTCCACCATGTCCTCTGATTCTTGCGTGAGCATACAGCCCATTGTAGTCTCAGTTACTGAAAGGTACAATATCAACAGTTTCCCCGGCTCTGGCGGTGACAACACGGGCGGGTTCTGTAAATATTCCTTGATCTGTTCGAAAACAGCTTGGCATCAGCCGTCCCATTGGAATTTCTTTCCTTTCTTTAGAAGACCAAAAAGTGGTTCACAAGTCAAGATTAATTTTGAGATAAACCGTCTTATGAATTGCACTTTATCCAGAAAGCGTCGCACCTCCTTTTCAGTCCTTGGTGGTGGCATTTCTAAGATGGCCTTGATTTTGGAAGGGTCGACTTTGATACCTCTTTGTGTAATCAGAAACCCCAGCATTTTTTCCGCTGTAACACCGAACGTACACTTCTGAGGAGTCAGCCGCAACCGAAATTCTCTGATCCTTTGAAAGAACTTTTGTAAGGCGGTGTAGTGGCCCTCTCTTTCTTTGGACTTGACAATCATGTCGTCCACGTACACCTCAACCTCTTTGTGGATCATGTCATGCAATATCGTGGTCGCGACCCGTTGATATGTAGCTCCAGCATTCTTCAACCCAAACGGCATTACTCTGTAGCAGTAGGTCCCCCACGGGGTGGTAAAGGCGGTCTTTTCCTAGTCTTCAGGTGCCATCACTATCTGATTGTAGCCTGAGAAGCCATCCATAAACGAAAGCAAAGCATGCCCTGCTGTAAAATTCACCAACTCATCAATACGCGGCAAGGGAAAGTCGTCATTCGGACTAGCTCTGTTCAAATCCCCGAAATCCATGCACACCCGGATCCTGCCATCTTTCTTCGGCACTGGAACAATATTGGCCAACCAAGTCAGGTATTCGGACACCAATAGGAAGCCTGCATCGATTTGCTTGGTGACCTCTTCCTTAATCTTGATGGCCCAGTTAGGGCGGATCCTTCTGAGTTTCTGTTTGACAGGTCGGGCCTCGGGGTCAAGAAGGATCCGGTGCTGTACGATCTCAGGATCGATTCGAGGCATGTCTTCGTAGGACCACGCGAAAACATCTTTGAAATCTTTTAATAAAGCGACTAAGCGCTCACGTTCCTCCGAAGACAACGTGGACCCGATCTGGACCAGCCGCGGGTCCTTCTCAGTACCAATGTTCGACAGTAGTGATTTCATCAACTAAAGGTTTAACAAATCTTTCATGCTCTTGATCAATTAATCGTTGCAAAACTGGAGGAATTTCTTCCTCGTCGTTTTTGTCAAAATTTTGAAGTCCTTATTCAAGTAATAAATCAAAGGGCACAGAAAAGTACTCAGAAACCACAATCCATATCATTCTCATTATGTACTTCCAAACCGTCCGATTCTTCTATTACAACAGACTCAAAAGAGAATGAAAAAGATGACCTGGACAGGATTGTGGTATCCGGTTATCACCCTTAGGAATACCGGACTCAGACTCAGTTGAGCTAGAACTTGATTCCGACTCACAAAGACTCAATGGAATCAGATTCCAGCTCACTACCTGACCCGGTGCTGCTTGACAAAAATCCCTCTTCATACTGCCAAATGAGAGAGGGTGCGATGAATGCGTCCAAAATAGTTGATGGTAGGCCCGCAGCCGTTTCACTCCCGATCATGGACACCGAGAAGTTATCTCCAAGCACTTCTGTTCGATCGGAGGATCTGAAAGTAGACATGCCAATGCTACCCCGATTTCAATTTCAACGTCCTCAGACTCCATTTCCTTGCTCTGCTCAACCTCAACTGTCGAGTCTATCTGCTCTTTGGCAACATCATTCCCGGATAGCTGTAGGTCAAAGAAGATCTCGAAACAGGCACGCGCCTTCTCTCCGCATTCAGCCATGGCTCGGGGAAGCCAAAAAATGGAAAGTCCTCCCCCTCCCGGACGAAGCGTCCGTTTAGGGTACCCTGAATGGGCCGGTGCATTAACTCAAAAGGCTTCCCCATCTGTTTCGCTCTGGCTCTCCCAGCCATCTCCTTACCTTTCCCTTACCCAGTCCTCTTTGGTGGGCAAATAACCCAAACCAAAGGTGTGTGGGTTGCGTGGCACCTCGGCCAATGTTGCAACGCCCTTCCGGCCACTCTTCCCAATCCCATCCCGAGGATGTGTTGGAGCTTGTTCATGAGATATATTGCTTGAGCACTAACATATATCCCCTCATTAGTATCCATGATGTTCTGTACAACCCGAGCCTCAGCCAGGGTAAAGCCCGACATGAACACATCCTCCATGCCGTGCTCAATTTCCAGGATTGGTGTAGACACCTCCGGCGGTGGATGGATCGATGAATTCCCAAAAACGATGGCTACTCCCTTCCTATAGGGGTATTTCACCATTTGATGTAAGGTGGAGGAAACTGCCTTTACCTGATGCAGCCACGGCCTCCCCAAAAGCATATTAAAAGTTACGGGAACTTCTAGGACATGGAAATCTATCTCATGCTGTCCCGACCCAACCTTTGTCTGAATTTTAGCTGTTCTTATCACTTCTCGGCTTGTGTTGTCATACGCCCGAATTACCTGGGCTGTTGGCACAAAGTCTGCAGTCTTCAAACCAATTGCATATGCTGTCCTTGCCAGACAGACATTGATGGCAGACCCTGTGTCTACAAGCACCACGGGTATCCATTTATTTTTACACTCCATAGAGATGTAGAGTGGCTTGTTATGATTTGCACCCTCAGGTGGCAATTCCTTGTCAGAGAAAGTCAACATCGCGGTAGCTCCTCCCGGAAAGACCAGTCCAACTAGTTGCTCTGGTGTAGTGTCTATGGAGAGTTTAGCCTTGTCCATAGCAGATAAAACAGCTT
This sequence comes from Camellia granthamiana, assembly GCA_036172215.1. Taxonomy (NCBI): domain Eukaryota; kingdom Viridiplantae; phylum Streptophyta; class Magnoliopsida; order Ericales; family Theaceae; genus Camellia; species Camellia granthamiana. The sequence continues at coordinate 45,161,337 of CM069905.1, read as the reverse complement.
GGCGGTGAACCCATGATACCATGAGCAGTCCCCAGATGGAAATATCTGCCTGTATCTTTTTCAATTGTTTGAGCACGGCCTCGTCTTCAAGTTGCTTCTCCTTCTGTTTCTCGGCCTCCATATCCTTTCCGGATACTTCTGGCCGATCTAGATGTGGAGGCTTGAAATACCGTCCACTTCTTGTCATATGATCGACCTCGCCGATGTACCAGGTATCATCGGGCTGGTTACTTCCCCAATCCTCATCTATGTGGGCAAGACATAAATCATCGTCCTCCCACTACATTCCGTTGGCAGCCAACAGACACCTGTCCGGCCCCGGTATGATTGTTCTTGTACTCACAGTACCTTCTATCCGCACGCCCGTAACATTCTCTGTTCTTGCGCACACAGCGGTTTCAACCCCCACATGGGCCTTAGCTTTCTTGATCCTCTCAGAATCTTCAAATTTTTCCTGTTCCGATTGTGTCAACACAGCTGGCTGTTCGATAATTCCCGTATTCAAAATGCTCCAATTCTGAGCGAAATTCTCGACACTGGCGCTCTCCGGCGATGTACTCTGCTCTTCGGCCCTTCTGGCCGTCACTGACATCCTTGCCCCTGCCGAGCCCTATTTTGGTTGGCATTCTACGACATCCGGTTGATCATCCAGCCACCCGGTAACCTCTGCCAATTCCTCATAATCAAACCAGTTGATTGCAGCATCTCCTAGATCTTGGTCATTGAAAAATTAGAGGTCGGCGAAGTCCTCTTCCACAGCCATCAAATCATCTTCCCCTGCTCAAATCTATCCCCTCGGATCACACACAGCTCTGCCCTCTCCGGCAATTCCACGTTGGGCTGAACCTGGCCTACTGACAGAATATAATCACTCGGATCATAGGCTTCTCCGACGGAACTCCTAGACTGCTCAGAACCCGACTCAACAATTCCATCCTCCCCTGAAATCCCCTCTGTTCTGCCTTTGGCAGTCACCACCATTGGCTCAGGTTGGGTTGTGGAGATGTCCATCATACACAAGTCAGTGCAGTCAGGAAGGAGTACCTCTGGCTTAGGTAGGTGGAAATGAGTGATATAGATGCTGGGATCGTAAGACACGACCCCAGTCTGGATGAAGTTGATTCTTTTGGGAGGTGGAGCTTGGTTGTGTGTAGGGACAGGATTTGTGGTGACATTGGGTTTTTCGGGAGGCAGAATCACCCCATGATCAATGAGATCCTGAATCTCATGACATAAGCGGAAGCACTGGTCGGTATCATGACCATGCTGTTGGTGATATGGCGCAGTATTTGGCTGGGTTGTGGGTAGAGGGAAGTCTTTTCGGTAATGGCCGCGGCTCCAGGGGCTTCAAGTGCCCTTTTCTGATCAGCACCCCCAGAGCTTTGGACAGGGGCATATATAGTGGGGCGAAGGTTCTGGTGTTTTTGGGTGGGTATTTAGCTATTTGTGTGTTGCTTCCGGATGCAACGCAGAATGGCGTAGCTGCCATATTTCTTGGAGGGAAATGGTGGTGACCATGCTTACTTCCTGAGATCTGGCAGCTGCCAGCAACTACTTGTGCCTGCATTCGTACTGCGGTTGTTAAAGTTCTCCTGGGCTGCTCTCTGTCACTGTCAATCAAACCCTGTTTCAAAGCATCCTCGATCTATACTCCCATCTCATGCAAATCTGAAAAGGTAGGGAAGGGGAGCACGATCATCTTCTGCATCAGTTTAGGCTGGAGATTGCGCACAATCATCCAGATTTGATCTTTATCAGTTGGCCTTAGAGTCATCATCGAGGCCTTCGCCCTCTACCGGGCCACGAATTCAGAGAAGCACTCTTTAGGTTCCTGCCTTGTCGTCTCAAGATCACGGGTTGTGATCTCGATTTGAGTGTTGTAAGAGTATTGCGCAACGAAGGCCTCGGCCATCTCATCCCAGTTTCTCTTGACGTCATCTTCCAATTTCGCGTACCAGATAGCGGCCACACCTGACAGGGTCCGGCCGAATAATGAAAGCTTCTACGGCCTGGTGAGGCCCATCGGCCGTAGTATATCTGAGAACAAATGGAGATGCACTATGGGATCCCCAGATCCGTCGAAGCGGCCGATTTGTGGCATTTTGAACCTATCTGGCAGTGTCATAGCCATGTCAGTATACCCGTCTTCAATGTTGGGGATGGATTTTACCCCCTGGGATTTCTTGAACAGCTTCTCGAGCTTGCTCAATTTCAATGCTGTTGGGTCTATTTCGAACTCGAAGGGAGAGTCCGGGTGGTTGATAGGCGTATGTGCCTTGGACAGTTAAGGTGGAAGCGGGGGCGGAGCTGGCCCCGTTGGAATGTATGTGTCCTCTTGCATGTTCTGGACATTTGGCAAGATGTTCTGGGTATTTGGCAGGACATTCTGGACAGTTGGTGTCTGCTCGGGTAACGAGACCCCTGGTGGGGAGGAGCTGGGTGTGAGGATGATGTTCCGGCTTGCTGCTGGAGTCTAGTGATGAGCTCGGCCTGCTGGGCCATGATTGTGGCCTGCTGTTTAGAGAACTCTGCTTGGCGGACATCGTCCTCTTGCATTTGCTTCATACTCTCTTGGAGCTGTCGCATCATTTCTTCCATCCCGGCCATATTCCGCTGATCTTGCTGACTGACTGGTATGTGCATCTCCATGGCAAAAACTGAGACCTCAGCCCAACTGTTCACTACTAGGGTAGACCACTGCTCTGGTAACCTCTGTTCAGACACACTGCGTTTTCTCGGTCCTCGTCTGACAACCGGGGGTAGAGAATGAAACACTGGTTGTCCGTCAACCAGATCCTCGGATCGATTGAGTCGGCGACCTCTTGTCCAGATTGCTTGGGGAATATTTACTGGGTCGGAAGCAATCGTGCTAAACTACCTAGCAGAAGATAAATAAAGCAATAATAAGAAAATAAACAACCAGACAATCGGACAGCATAACGGCTTAAATAAACACACAACATGTAGTTTGGGCATGATAACACCCTGTCGATAAGCTGGATACACTGTTTCTCAGATACTGATTATTAGTCTCCCTATTACTGCCCCGTAATCTGAACCTGATACCCGCAGATAACTGGTTCCCAAAATACTGGTGCCCGTAGGCCTGATGCCCAAACTGGCAAACTGATACGTGCCATCCTGTAGAGATACACTCTAAAAAAAAAACACATACGAGATAAGTGAGAGCTAAAACACCCCTATGTTGGGGTAGGGTTTCCCTGTCCTATTTTGTTAGGAGCTAGGGTTTCACTACGCACACAGCGTTTCAAACAACCTATATCGGGTAAGTAACCTGTCTAGTTTGGAATGGTCACTATGGATTCCGAATATGCACTAGGTCGAATGGTCGAAAAGGGTGCCCCAGTAAAACCGGGGTTTGTGTTCCCATACTGGCAGAGCCCGCAACCGGTCAGCCTTATGGCATGCTTTGACAAAGTCAAGCCTCCGGCAAACCGCTCAGGAATAGCAGATGGCCAACACGGTGTTCTAGGCGCACCAATGCACATGCAATGCAAAGAAATACATAAGTGTAGTCAAAACAAGATATCACGAGTTCGAGTCAAGCTCTCCAAACTCCCCAGCAGAGTCGCCAGAAACTGTAGACGCGCCCTGTGGGCCTCCATGCTACAGTTCGGACTTGATTTGTGTCACGGTTCTTAATCTGAACCAAAGAGTCCAAATCCGGCAAATCGTTTTGAGAAATAGATTTTTTGAAAGAAGTGCCAAACATGGACTGCTTTGCCAGATACAGGGTCACCACCTAAATATTTTTCAAATGGGGGAATTTAGGAAACCCTGACTCATTTGCCTAAGGCCACATGTCTGTCATTACCAGAGTTGCCTCGGCTCGGGAACTTTGGTACGATCGGGGAAGGTCAGCTATGAGCACCCCCTCTCGCCCGATCCGAAGATCGGCCTCTACTAACCATGATATCTTGTTTTAAAAACATTATGTGTTCTTATTCCGGTTATTAGCCTAGAATTACTATGTTATGCGCACAGCAAACAAGTATAGACCAAATTGCCTGAATTGGAACAAAACATTTCATGTTTATTTTGATGATGATTTGCTACTCGCAAGCAGGCTAAAAAAATACAGGTTTTGCCACCCTCAAGTGGGCTTTTAGAAAAGATGGTTTTGCGACTGTCTAATGGGCTTAAAACTCACAGTTTTAATGCATATTCCAATTCAAGTAATTCGACCTCCACCCATAGGCATTCAAGCAGTTATATCATATAAGCAGCTAGCCTCATGGTAATCATACTATTATGGAAACACTCACACGCATGTGGTATGCTAAAGCGTAAAAGCTTACCTAGTACTCTGTGCCAAAATAGAAACTAGTTAGTAATCATATGCATGATCCTAGTTCATGGTAAGATGGCTAATGCAACACATACGAGATGCAGCTAGAATAGGCTCGGCTGTCCTAAAAATGGCATGTGAAATGCTGCAACTAACAAGTACTCAATTTGGAATTGAAATACAAGTGCAGTTAGCATGATGTCCCAAGGCCGATGCATGTAAGAGAAATGTATGAATGCGCGCATGCATAGCATAAGGTATGCTAATTTAAACATGCCCTAATCTAACCATCATAAACTGGTAAATAAAAGGGAGAAAGACGTGGGGTTGGAAGACATACTCACATTCACACAAACTTATTACACAATTGCCCTCACTCAGAGGGACCAAAATAATATACAGGCCGAATAACAAATCAACTATCCTAGCTAATTATTATTACAAGACCCTTAATTAATTACAAAGTGAACTAAATATGAAGCTTAAAGAGATTGCCGCAGCTCTGCCTCGGAATGTGCAAATGATGCATGCTTGACTCGTCTCACCCGGAAACTCGCTGCCATAGCACTGCTGCCTCTGTTTACACTGCCCTGCTCCTCCGAAAATGGCACAATTCCCCAGGAACACTCTCTGGACAATGGGGGACACCACCGGCTAGATGGAACGGCCACCGGCCAAAAGAAATTACCACTGGCCACTGTTTAGGATATCGGCACTGATGGATGGCCGGTCGGCACTGAAGATGGCCGGCCGGCCAAATCTTCCTGCAGAATCCTGCAGTTGACAGCAGCAGGGGCAAGCAGTGTATGGCATGCAATTTTCAAGCAAATATAAGCATGGGCCCACACTCCCTATCATGCAATGGACTCAAGGGAGCATGACCCTCGACCCTCGGGCCATCGACTATGCATTCTGATGCACGATGGCCTAAGAGGCCAAGTTTGCTATTCAATGTAAAATGCATGCAAACAAAACAAATGAGTGCTAATCCCCTATCATATTGAGGTCAAGGGCATTGGCGACCGAGAATCGAGGTGCGTTACGTCACTTTGAGTACGAATGCACCTCAATTCTCATGTTTGGTTTGACACCCCAAACCAAACAATGCAATGTATGTATACAAATATAGCCCAAGTATGCAAAATGACTCAAATTAGCAAAGCATGTCAAATGCAAATGCCAACCAAACATGCAAATATGCAACGTGCTAGGAATGCAATGCTACAATGCTACCATAGATAGACAACTAGGCAAAATGGTAATCATGTAATAATGCATTAACTCCAAGGATGTAATAATCATGCAATGTGATGATGATACTACAAGACACAAAATGCATGGACTTACACTAGGATGGAGGAACCTCAGCCACACCCCCAAAACAGTGGCCAAAGGTACTAAAATGATGGTGCTAACATGCAAGACAAGCATGCAAACCAATGGGCCTAAGACTAAGGCATAAAAGCCAACTTTCAAGCATACTTAAAAGAAGGCAAACATGGACATTAGACCAACAAAATTAGTGCCATGGCATGTTAGAATGAGCCCAAAACCCACACACATGGCATGCCAAATGATTCAAGCAAAGAGGCATACACCAAGACAAAACATGGAGCACAAGACCACCACCCTTCATGACCACACATGGTATGAATTAAACAACCAAAGATAGAATTCTAGCATGCAAAAATGAGCCTCAAAACCCACTGTATGGCAGCCCCAAAGCCTCAAACACATGGCCATGCACGATGACCTATTCCTAGACATGAAAGACCAACTCTTCAAGGCATGAAAGAGATAATAAATGTAGGCATAGAAGCATGGATTAGGGGCTGAAATAACATGAGAAGTGATTCCAAATCACTGAAATAACCCAATTAAAACATGTTCATGACTCACACCCTCAAAGTTCACAAGCCAAAATGCAAAGAGGCCACCCTAAACATGGCAAATATGGTCAAACCAGCACCTAACAGTCCTTCAGCATGACAAAATGATGCTAGAACCTTCATGAAGTTAAGCTAGATCATGCAAGAATCATGGCCTAAATGCATGGCATACTTCTAGGCAAAAAGGAGGAATACAAGGCAAGTGCAATATGCATGCAAGGGGCCACAAATCTGACCAAAAACAGAGGCTACATGTGACCAAATAACATCCAAAAACTTCTGAAATAAGGCCAAAGACAACCAAACATGCATATTACCTTTAAAAGCCAAAAATGTAAACAAAGGAGAGACAAAGGGAGAGGGGTGTCCCTCCCCTATGCAAGACCTCAAACCTCCTTCTTCACCACTAAAAATCCATTGGATGTCAGTGGTGAGAAGGCCAACACACAATGGTAACCGAGGCTCAACAAAAGAAGCACCAAAAGGGCCAAACAAGGCCTAAGAGGGGGAGGTCGGACCCCAAACAACAAAATGACCTTAATGAAGTATCTTAAGCATGCAAATACAAGACTTTTTTTAGTTATACACAAGGTCTAAAACAATAATCAAGATAGGCAAAAATCTAGTGCAAGATTGGGAAAAATAAAGCAAGGTTGTTACCGTTGAAGAACAGTCCAAGAACAGCTAGGTCAGGCCCCTTCTTGTGATCAAAACCAGCTTAAAACTTCAAGAACAAACCCCCAAGGCCTCCAAGTCGAAGTATGGTGTAATAATGTGTGTCTTAGTGCAATACTATGAACTAAACACACTTTTAAGCCACAAAAACACACACAAAAGAGGAGAGAGAGGGAAATATAGAGAGAGAGGATGATGTATTTCAGAATGTATATGTATAAGCTCTGGTTTTTTTTTTTTTTTTTTTGTCCAACCCTAACAATGGAGGAGGAGGGACTCTTATATAGACAATGCAAATGACTTGAAGCTTACAAGCTAAAAGAAAGGGTCAAGGAGTTCAAGCTTCCAAGGAAGCCAAGCTAAGGGTGCAAGCTTCTTGAGGAAGCTTTGACAAAGGGTCAAGCTTCCTCAAGAAGCTTGATCAAAGGGGTCAACCATCTAGAAGGAAAAGGGGTGCAAAGGCTCAAAACAGCCACACCCGTGCACGGGGAGCAGGGCTTGTGCATTCCAGCTGGCACAGCTGGCATGCACCATGCCTGAAAAAAGGAAAAAAGTTGGTACCGGCCAGAAGAGGAGGCCATCGGGCAAACAGATGGTTGGCCGGCCACACAAAATGTCGACCGGCCAATGGTATACTTCACCAATGGCCGGTAGCCTTATAACACGGCCGGTGGCCTCAAGCCATGGCCGGTGGGTGTCAGGGTAGCTAAAAAGCTACTCCCTACCCTCAGAAGCAAAAACACAAGTGTTTGGTGCAAAAACCAAACATAAAATAGTCGAGTTGAGAGATCCTGAGGCAAGGCGCGCAGCCGAGACCTTCGGGAACTCAAAACGAAACACGAATCATGGGTGATCACCGAGTGTTCAAGCGGTGACGTCCAAGTCTTAAGGACGGTCAAAAAATGGGGTGTCTGGACTTCCCCCTACCCACAACCCAGCCAAATACTGCGCATTTCACCAAGAGCACGGTCATGACACCGACCTGTGCTTCCGATTACGTCATGAGTTTAAGATCTCATCGATAATGGGGGTGATTCTGACTCCCGAGAAGCCCAATGTTACAACAAACCCTCTCCCATCGCACAACCAAGCTCCACCTCCCAAAAGAATCAACTTTATCCAGACTGAGGTCGTGGCTTACGATCCTAGCATATATATCACCCATTCCCACCTACCTAAGCCTGAGGGTGCTCCTTCTTGACTGCCACCGACTTGTGCATGTTGGACATCTCCAGAACCCAACCTGAGCCGATGGTGGTGACTGTCGAACACAGAAGATGGGAGATTTCAGAGGAGAATAGGATTGTTGAGCCAGAGTCCGAGGAATCTGGGAGCTTTTATTGAGAAGGTATACAGTCCGAGTGACTACATTTTGTCAGTAGGCCAGGATGGGCCGAATGTGGAAATTATCGACAGGGGTAGAGCTGTGTGTGATCCAAGGGGATGGATTTGGACAAGGACAGACGTTTGATGGTTGTGGAAGAGTACCTTGCCAACCTCCAGTTTTTCAGTGACCAAGATCCAGGGGGACATAGCAGTCAACTGGTTTGATTATGAGGAATCAGCGGAGGCTACCGGGTGGTGGATGATCAGCCGGATGTTGTGGAAGAGTTTCCAACCAGAACAAGGCCCGGTAGAGGCAAGAATGTCAGTGACGATCGGGCATAGTACATCGCCGGAGAGCGCCGGTGTCAAGAATTTTGCTCAGGATTGGACCATTTTGAATACAGGAATTATTGAACAGTCAGCTGTACTGACACAGTTGGAACAGGAACGGTTTGAGGATTCTGAGAGAATCAGGAAAGCTAAAGCCCATGAGGGGACTGAAACTGCAATGTGCACAGAAACAGAGAATGCTGCGAGCATATGGATGGAGGGTACTGCGAGTACGAGAGCAGTCATACCGGAGCCAGACAGGTGTCTATCAACTGCCGACGGAATGTGGTGGGAGGATGATAATTATGTCTTGCCCACACGGATGAGGATTGGGGGAGCAACCAACTAGACGATACCTGGTACATCGGCGAGGTCGACCATATGACAAGGAGTGGGCAGTATTTCAAGCCTCCAAACCTAGATCAGCCAAAGGCATCTGGGAAAGATAGGTGTAGACACGCCCGCGAGGGACCCTGCGCTACACGCTACAGTTCGGACTCGATTTTGGAACTATTCTTAATCTTGAACCAAAGAGTCCAAATCTGGCAAATCGTTTGAGAAAATAGATTTTTTGAAAGAAGTGTCAAACATGGACTGCTTTGCCAGATACAGAGTCGCCCACCTAAATATTTTAATGGGGAATTAGGAAACCTTGACTCGGTGCTAAAGGCCACGTGTTCGTCATCACCAAAGTTGCCTCGGCTCGGGAACTTGGGTATGATCGGGGAAGGTCAGCTATGAGCACCCCCTCTCGCCCGGTCCGAAGGACCGGCCTCTACTAACCATGATATCCATTTTTGAAAACTTTATGTGTTCTTATTCCGGTTATTAGCCTAGAATTACTATGTTATGCGCACAGCAAACAAGTGTAGGACTAGATTGCCTAATTTGGAAATAAGCATTGCATACCCGTTTGTCTTGGAAAACTACTTTGGAATTTTGCTACTCGTAAGTAGGCTAAAATACGGATTTCAACGAGTTTTTCCAATTCGGACAATCCAACCTTCACCCACAGTCAATCAAACAGTTTATCTCATATAAGCACTTAGCCGCATGGTAAGCATACTGTCATGTTTAACACTCACAACGCATGCGGTATGCTAAAGCATGAAAATACTTACATCGTACTCCGTGCCAAAACAATAAACTAGTTAGCAAACATGCATGGTCCTAGTTCATGTTAAATTGACTAATGCAACACATGCGGGATGCAATTAGAGTAGGCTCGGCAAATCCCTAAAGTGGCATGTGAAATGCAATCAATTGATGCATGTATTCAAGTTAGATT